>JAQIWH010000494.1:0-48134 GCA_034695005.1 Cryptops parisi | reverse complement strand
TCCCGCTTTTTTCTTTATTGGGGCCATTATGCTAGTGTATACATTTTTAATTTAAACAAAGCAGAACTGTAATCAAATTGTGTCAATTGACATCATTGTTATCAATGACTTATTAGCCTTCTCAACGTGATCCCAATTAACGATGTTCATTGTTTTTATGAAATTGAATTCAGATGATATTGAAAATTTTTCTGCCGACAGTTTAAAATTAGCATTTGAAACATATATGTCGAATTAAAGTAAATATATTTTCATAAAAAACTACTTTATAAGGTCATGTAATCAGAAGAAAATTCATCATACCCATTTATATTTATATAATCAAAATTTCATTATAATTTGAATTAATTTTATTTATTTTTTTGTTTTTTGCGCAGTCAGTTCAACTCACTCTTCCACCTCCTACTTACCTTCATATCATTTTGTGTCCACTAAATTTCATTTTACGAGATCTATGTCTACAACGACAAACGATGAGATTGGTTTCTAGTAAGTTATACTTTTATTTTTCAAGAATCACGAAAGTAACCAATGTTCAACCCTATATCTTTGCTTCCAATTTAATTCTTTAATTTAAAGTATATTTTCAACCACAAAAACAAAGCAAAAAATACTAAGAAAAATTGAGTTTTAAGTTGTAGGATTTCGTTATCTGAAACGCTTCTTTTTTCGTTGCTATATTCATTAGTTTTGGTTGTGTGGTTTTTAAAGAGATGAAGAAGAATCGACGATAGAATCAACTCGGTGTGCTATCTACACTAGACCACGGACTGCAATGCTCACGACAGTTTCTAGTCTCGGAGTAAACAGTTGTGTGTCTTCGTTAAATTGTTTTATGACGACAGTTAAGAGCTTGTGTACACAAACACACCCACACAGAGAGAGAAACAAACACTTTTTTACTCCTCGTCTATATACTTGCGTCTTGCAAGACTCGTTTCTTTGTTTTTCAATTTCTATTCTTTATTTTCGATGTCGTTGCATAAAAGATGTCGTGTGAAACTAGTCATAAAGTCGATTTAAACTCTGTAATTGAACATTGTAAATTCGATACTTAAAGAAATTCTCCCAAAGAAACAACGCATTGGTTCGCAACTTTGGCAGTTTAACGACGTCTTTACCCAAAGATGTCAATTATTGTTTTTGCATGTTGACTAAATTTTGAACGACTTTTCTTAACACTTATATAGCTAAAACTGCAATTAGTGTTGTTTCTGACTATTGGCACGTATAAAACATTATTGTTAAGAATTTTTGATAAAATTTTCGAGTTGAAATTTCAATATTTTGTCGATTTGAGGATTTTGACTTAAAAATTACTTTTATTGTAAAACAGGTATATCCCACTATAAAGGGGGGTTAAAGGCGGATCTACCACCATAGATCGAATTACGGCTTTTCTCAACTTATCAGTCCATATGAAAGCCTGTAAACGCTTTTACGACTGTTGATGATGAAAGAACTGATGCAGGCCTTGCACTGATGTTGAACACTGTTTAACACTATCTATATACCGTCGAAGGTTGTAGTGACAGTGAGTAGTAGCAATTTTTGTTTTCAAAATATCGATTTTTTTGTCGGGAAATATAGAGTACATGTGGAAGTGACATTTCAGTTAAAAACTTTCTGTGTACGGCTGTTATACTTGTAATTATAGTACCACCATTTCATCGTTCAAATTTTTATTGAACACTGACAAAAAATAATAGCATCAAAGTGATTCACAGACATTAATTACACCTCCATGTTTTTCAATTAAAAACTCTTTGTTATGGCGCCGTTATAGTGAAGCGTCTTAGATCGGAGCGCCGTATATCGGGATATACCTGGCTATGTTGCTGTAACTACATTTTTATACATTTACACAAAACGTCAAATTTTCGATACGTTGTGTCGCTATTTATAATATATAGTTAAATTTTATAAAATTTGAACAATTTGTGTTCAAAATTGAAGAAATTTCGTGAACTTGTTAAGAACTTAAGTCCATAAAATAAAATTTTTCAGGCAACTAGTTTTTTTATTCATTTGACCATAAACTTTGCATATAAACGTTGTTTTTGAATGATTTTTAGTGAGAAATAATAAGTTTTGGATCTTGAAAATAAAATATTTGAAATCAGCTATGCGCAGATAATTTCGAGAGCCTCTTAATTAAAAAATGATCAACAATGGAAATAAAACGTTTTGGAAATAAAATCTTGAATTGATGAATCAAATTCTAAAGGCACTCACAATTTTTCGTGTGACAAGTGAAGCAATTTGTGAAAAACTGACCTCAGTCAATCAATTAAAACTGGTTGGCAAGAAGCTGATGTGACGATTGTCCACACTAAAACTATTTTGTGCTTGAATTGTCACACTAAAAATTGTTTGTTACAGGTGGCCGACACTGAATCAAGAATTCAATATTATTTCATAGTAATAGTGTTTTTTTATTTTATTTTAAATTTTAAATTAAATTTTTTTTTTGTGTGGTTATGTTAATATTTACGGACCACTTGATTATAATTACGTTTATGCTAGACTAGAAATTCGTACCATTCTACATGCACTTAGAACATTCCAAACAAGAAATATCTCGAAGCATAATGGTGGTACTGATTTTATTATTTGAACACTTCGTGTGGAAATAATGAGACTTTTGTACTCCAAAGAGTTTATTCGTACAAAAAAAAAGAATACATAAGCAAGAATTCCAGATTTGAAAAGAAACGAATAGAATTCCATTGTGTATGGCAACGATGCAGTTTCATTATCCTTTCGGAATGTTCCAGGGTAAAAAAATAAAACGAACGCGTTCCATTAGCTTTGCCAAGAGTTTTCTATTCAGAATCTATAACGGATTTGTAGTTTACCAGAAAAATTGTTCGTTAATTAATTCCCAGACGAAAAGGTAAAAAAAAAAATAAAATAAAATAATTCTCTCCACTCAATTTTCATTATTTTCTTTAAGAAGTCGTATAAGAGAACAAGAATGCAAATACGCTCTACCAAGTAATTATAAGCTCAACTCTATGAATTATTTGTCAAAAGAAAATTTTTTTTTTTAAGATTTTAAAATTATTTTATTAAATCTTTTGCTAAAAATAATTTTTCATTTGTTTTCTTTTTTTTTTAAAAAAAATGTTTTTTTAAGACATTTTTTTTCCAAAAAGTTTTTTTTTCCGCTTGTTATTCAGTTCGTTTGCACTTATGAAGTGGAGGTTGGCTTTCAAGTTAGCTTTATTTTCGAGGATGTTGATCAAAAATTCTGTAAAGGTAAAAACAAAAAAAAATTTCTCCAAAAATTTTTTCACTCATAACAAAAGGTTCATAAGGTTGGTGCCATTGTTGTTTCCATTCAATTAATATCAACTAACGCCATGTAAAAGAAGCGGATGGAGAAGAAAAAATTGTTGTGGCAATTACCTCGTTTTCGTGAGCACTTTTAACCGACGTTTGCACCTGGAAAATGTAACCCCAAATAGCGACAAAAAAATGATGTGAAAAGAAGGGGAAGAAATTGTATTTTAATAATACGCTGTGACACGCTGAGAACATGAGTTATTTTTTATTTTATTTAATTTTTTTTTTCGGTCGGATGTTTTAATTATGTCGTTGCTTCTGGGAGCGAAAATTCCATTTGCAGTTGATCTTTTTTTTTTTTTTTAACCCTCACCTTTTTTTTTTTTTATGTGGATAGATTTTTTTTTAAAGCAGGGGTTGTTATGAGTTCATTTTTTTCTTCATTCAGGTTTAGAGGCTGTTTCAGCTTCGTTTAGCTCACAGTTTTTGAGTAAAATTACGCGTGCAATTAAAACTTAGGGAAACAAGTTTACGTAGCGCAACTACAAGTAGCATGGGAAAAATAAAGTGTGCACCATATACTGTATGTAACTATAATTTTTGTATTGATTTTTTATTAAAACTGAAGCTCGATAAACATGGCGAAAGTATAGTTGCTGTTTGTTGCCTCTTCACGAGTGATTTTTGTTTTTCATTTTGTTAAACAAAAAGTCGAATGTTTACTCTTTTCGGAAAACCACAATTAAGATTCATATAATGAGTTTATAGTTTTTTTAACCAAATTTAACCAAAACTCTAATTTAAATTTACATCGTGCTAACATTGTCATTGGTGAATTTTAGTGTACATTTACTTCATTTTTTATACTCTTTAAATTAGCTTCATTTGTGAGTGAGTGTGTTTGTGAGTGAGTGAGCTGGGAATTGAACGTATACTGCCTTCTACAGTCTTTCATGAGAATACACTGTATTATAATAAATAAATGATTCGAAAATTGGATAAATCAAAACTGGAATTGCTCAAAACTCGCATAAACCAAATATCGATTTACTCAACGATCGCATAAATTTAAATTGAGATAAATCAAAATTCGCATAGATCAAAACGTGCAGAAATCAAAAATGGAATTACTCAAAGCACGCTTAAATTTAATATCGAATTACTCACAGATTGCATACATTTAAATTTCCATAAATTGAAATATGCAGGGAATTCAAAATGTGTTGTGCATTATGTATATACATACAGTATATCTGTATGACAATATATAAAAAGTACGATTAGCATTTTTAATGTACAGTACTTGTACTCAATGTACTCATTATATTTTTAATTAAATGTTTTTGGACATAGCTATTTAGAATTTTGAAATGTTCGGCTCGTATTTATATCGAAACAACTTTTTCCTTTGTTGTATAGTGGCAGAAAATTTGAAATGCAGGTGGTTCAAAATTTTGTGGATATGCTTTTCATAATTGGTGAAAGAAGTACCGTTAGTGAAAAGTCAGACTTTCATTACCGATTGAAAAGCGTTGCCTATCGAATTTTCATTTTCATTCGCCAACAACAAAGCATCGGTTCCAATTCCGTAATTGGTTAAAAGGCTTGAGTGCTTTTCACATAGTTACTTCCACGTTAATTTCTCTAGAGAGAGAGACAGAAACGCGTGAGAATTTCTACTGGCAATGCCCAGATATACTGTGTTGTTCCACTAGCGCTATTGTCAGTGGAGAGTTTTATGTACGTCTACCTACATATATATCGAAATAGTGACAAAATAAAAGCCAATGCCAAACACTTGGTGAATGGCCCCGGCGATATTTGTTACACGTCAACATTCCGCGCGTGCCGATGCAACGTTGGACCCGAAGTATCGACACAAACAGCAGTCAGCGGACAAAAGGACATAATGACCAAGTTTTCCATTCGCCTAGTGGCGGCCAAACAGCCCGTTTGTTGTGATAAAGCTTTTCACGAGTAAATTGCGAGAAGCTTCGGAATGTCACCATTGTGATGTTAGTTAGTTTGGGGGTGCTTTTTAATGATTCACGTGATGTCTCCATTGCCTGGGAGATGACCCGAGACGGCCGAAAAGTTCTGCTACCAACGTCAAAAGATTTTGTGAATAATATTAATGATAACAAAAAAATCTCTTGTCAGTGTTAGTATTCATGTGAGACTGCTTTATGAAAATTGCGTGCGACAACTAAGAAATACAGTCATACCTCGTTTTACGTCGTTTTGACTTTAGTCATTTTCGACTTTACGTCGCAAGTCTTGGAACAAATTTAACGACTTAGCTGTGAGGTATTACTGTACAGTTGTCTTGATTATCCGGCGTTTTATTTTATCCAAAATCTTATGATGGTTTTCATGAATGGTGTATTTTGTGGGGTTTTGTCGTATGTACTCATTGTGTGATTAGAGTGTGTTGACAAAAATTGCTATTTTTTCGAAAATAGTAACATGTTTAGTAGTAAACATAGATACAAAAGTCTTCAAGTGCAAAAGTAGTTATATTCTATTGCACACGAATACTTACAAAGATAAAGACAATTAAGTCTAACGTGTTGGCGTCACGTGAATGATATTGACTATATATAGTTATAAATTGAATGATATTAACGATTGGTTGGATATTTACTCTTAACCAATTTTTATTATCACCATCTTGATCACCTTAATGCCATTCAGTCCTGTTTAGATCATAAATATTCGGAGTAAGAAAACTCTACTTTATTTAAAACTCACTTCCTACATTTAACATATTCACTAGTTTGTGGCTTATTAATGTTTTGCCAAGTTTGTAGGTTAAGTATCGTTTCTTAATGGCGTGGAAAAAACAGCATTGTCTTGTTTCTTTTCAGCTCCACTGATACCTAAATTGGAGACAGTTCTGTCTGCCAACGCCACTGCTCTCACTCTGCGCCTGTCCAATTGGCCCGATGGCGGTTGCCCCATTCAGTACTTCGTCGTCCAGTACAAACCCAGTCACCAAAAAGACTGGCAGCTGGCTTCCAACAATCTGGAACCACAGCACGAGACTCTCATCTTATCCGACCTTCGGCCCGAGACGTGGTACCATGTGCACGTGATGTCTCACAACGAGGCTGGGACCAACGAAGCCACTTACGAGATAGCAACCCTCGCTTTTGCCGGAGGTAAGAACTTACAAAGACATTACCTTTCTCTTTTCTTTTGTCTTCTCTTTCTTGAAGGGGAAAAAAGCTTTCTTTAGTTTTTCATATATTATATTTTTCGTTCGGAAGAAGAACAAAAAAAAGTTAATTGGGCCAACTAGGATAGAGTATCTGCTGTTTTCACTTTTAACGGGGAAAGAATGAAGGATTCTGGGAATGAAACTATGGTAGTTGTGCAGACTGCGGAAGTAGTTTTGGAAGTTCTAAAAAAATGTAGTGAAGAACATGACATGATGCTGTTACTTTTTTATATAAAAAACAAAACACAAAAGGTTTTCGACTTATGTCAGAAAACTTGAAATCTTGCATACATCAAAGATCGCATATATCGAAATTTATACGGCAATATTTCGGCAAATAATTCTAGCGTTCGTTTTGAAACACCGCACAAAATCACTTTAATAACAAGGTTGTCGAGTCACTAAATCGTTTATAAGAAACTCGTGTAAATCGAATACCGGTTCTAAAATTAAAGATGGAACTATAAGGATATCTAATGCCTTGCATAAACAGTAGTTATGTGGACGTTACCAAATATTTTTTTTACAAATTATTTTGTTTATTTAGTTTGATAAAATTATAATTGGTCTACCAATTAATTTTTTTAAATAAAAAAGCTTAAATTATTTTACAAAATAATTTAAATAATTAAATCACCAATTTATAATGAACTTTATAATTGGTGATAGTTTATAATTGGTGTACCAATGAAATATTTTATATTTTTTAAAAGTTTATCTTTAACCGTGTAAAAAATCTGGGTTGATTTTTAACATCCCTTATACTTCTACATATTTTGCAGTCGATCTGTGTTGTGCGTTCATGCGTATTTTACTGTTTGATTGACCACTTATTGTCGATAAAATAAAAACACAGTTAGTAGCTGCGATAGAAATAAATCGATAAAACAGTATTCGTAAACTAATAAAGTGGACCACAATTATTTAATTTATTTATTTACAATTTAACGCCCAACAAGGGACAGAGCACACAGTAAAAAAATAAACAAAATAAACAATAAACACATGATGTTATACCGAATAAAAGATATTTCGAAGCAAATGAACTAGATATCAACAAAAAGTAAATATAAAACAAAATATCAACAATGCAATGCATGCTTGTATAAAAATTTTTATAAAGGTTTGTATAAAGGTTTTTTAAAATAGGTGCACTCCCTGGTGCAATTACTAATTATAAACTAGAAGTCCGCCTAGTCACAAATGGAAATACGCACATTCCCAAAAATCAAAAAGAAAATACTACAAAAACTACTGTTATCTCCTTTTTCCTCCTGGTGTCACGTGACGATATTGAGCCACGCCTAAGCCAGCCTGCAAAAAAAAAACAATAGGGAACTCATACACACGTACGCTGTAACAAAATAGTTATATAGATAGTAAATAGCAATCTTGAGTTTGCCTACAGATATATAAAAATCTGGGAGTATAAAATTTGGTTTAATTATTTGTAACTGTATATAAGCTTTTCTATATACAGTAAATTAATATGTAAAGTGCATAATGCAGTTAACATAATAGAGTTTTTTATATATAATTTGTTTGGTTTTCCTTTGAATTCTAGTTGTTTTTTTAATATTTAAGATGAGATGAAAATATTTTTTTTCTAGGTTTATTTTTATCTCGTCTGTTTTTGAATGGTAGTAACTTGTCAGTTCCTTTCGATAAAACGTGACACTACTACTCTGGAATAATTTCTATTACTATTCATCATCCTATTGGCACAATCACACTCCTCTTTTACTTTCTCTTTTTCGTTTTTTTTTATATTGCAACACAAGATTTTTCGAATTCGATTTATTCTGGATTATGCTAATAAAAAATGCCGCGAACCATCAAGTCTCTGAGGCAATAGAAAAGAATTGATTTCCATTTGAGAAACGAGGAAAAGAAACCGAATCTTTTTCACTATTTAATGCCACTCTACTTGCTTTTTTAATGATTTTAAAGACACTTTTCGACACATCTGTTAGCTTTTTGTTGGACATTTGGCTGAAAGGTTGACGTGATGTCATTTGCCTAGATACTGGTAGTTTTCATTAACTGTAGATCTATGTTATGTCACTTTCGATTATATAAACGAAAGTAACGGAATGTACAATCGTTGGATAAACGGTTTATCCAACGAAGAGCTTACTTCCAAAACGTCTTAAGTTTTATTCATTTCACCATAGACTTTGCATTAAACGTGATTTTTAAGAGTGTTTTTTAGTAAGAAATAAGTTTTGAGTTTTGAAAATAACATATTTGGATTCAACAATGCACACATAGTTTTCAGAGCCTCTCAACTAAAAAATGTTTGAAGTGGAGATAAGACGTTTTAGAAATAAGCTCTTCGATTGTTACATTCCAACAAACAAATAATTTAGAGTTTAGATCATGGATAAAATGATTTATTAGTAAATGGACTATATTATTTGTCATAGATTTTTTGTATTTTTCAATATTAGGCTATCCTTTAATTCCGTCCTTTAATTCTTGGTCTGATTCGAGAATTTGGTATAACAAGATTTGCCAATAGAAAGACAAAGACGTATGGACTGGTTAATTTGTACATTTATTTCAAGAATAATGGAATATGGTTTGGTGGACTTGATCCGTTGATGGCGTTGTTTGGTCAAAACAAAAGGCATCTTTCATCATCGTTAACAAGCATCGTTATTTGGAGACGAACTTTTATCTCCATTATTTAGGAAAGTAGACTTTTCTATCGGCGTTTGCACTTGTGATAAAAGAGGAATCATTAGTCGTTGTTTACGACGACGACGTCCCTTTCAGGCACATCGATCTTTAATGAACATGGTGGCTATGTGACATTTTCTTGCTATCCCACTCCTTCAGCAACCGAGCTCTCTCAACCCACCTGTCGTCGTTCTTGAAGTTTTCGCTTATCTTTGCGCGTGCAATTTTGGTTCAACGGCAAAGATATCATCTTTCAAAAACCATGTTGAGTACAGCAGTAGTGAACAGCTATCTAGAGATGAGAGCTGAAAACGTTGCCATTTCTCAGGAAAGCGACGACGATATGCGAAATGACAGTGAGTTGTCGTGTACAAAGCTTAGTCCCTTTTATCATCATCACATCACCACTTGTGAATGATGGCGACTCGTGTCCGCCTCGAGGTTGACCAACAGAGTAGTATGCCGAGTGGCACCTTTTAGTTTCAAGTTTGAAATCCTCTACGGATCTATCCGGCATCTGAGTGTGAAAACTGGGTTAATTCATAATTGATGAAGAATCTCCTTGATCCAGCTGCGGCTGAAGCCAAAGAGGGAAAGATAAATATATAGAGCAGGGAGAAAACATGAATATTTCACCAGGCGATTTTATCTTTTGCTCTCGAACGAAATTTTTGAGGAGGGGGGGATTCTCTTTTAAGTGCTAGACTGCGTGAAATTAAAGCCCTCTCCACAAATTTTAATGCTTTGCACGCGCGCGTGTGTGTGTGTGTGAGGATAAAGAAAAGCGAGTGGTGGACGCAAACGACGACGACGACGACCCACTTGTTTCTGCCGTTAGCATGTCACTTAGCTAACATAATAAATTTATCACTTGATTGCGTTAGGGAAAAGCTTTTTTTTTCTTTGACTTCTTTCAGAGTTTTTAAGAAGTGCGACTAATTATTGTTAGGGGAGTTTTCGTTTTAAAAACTTTCACCCGTATTTTAAGACGCGATGTGATAAAAGTTACCCGCACCTTCACTAGGAAGAAAGCTTCTGATAGGTTCAAACCAAAAAAAGTTGTTTAAAAAGAATTTTTTTGACACCAATTTGATGGCAACTTTTTGGTTGTTTATCTTGAAAATATTGACATGCTTTTTTTTAACGAAAAGTTAGTTTTTATTACACTCTTGATATTTGTTTATGGTGATAAAATGTGTAGAAAATGATAAGAAATGATACTTATGTACTAAACGTTTGTTCAAATTTTAACCGGATTTCAACAGCGTCGTGTAATGTTAATGCTAGTGTTGCGGTCTTACAGTAAAATTTGACTAAAACTTGAGTTTTTTCAAAGATTGTCCATAAATTTACTTTTTGTTAGGGTCGAGCATCGTTTTCTCTTCGTTTTTCAATTGTTGTATTTGTTGTTTTTGTGTGCATTATTTAAAATTAAAATAAACTACAATATAAAGATGGCTTGAAGTTTATACCGTTGATCTTTCGTGTAATAGTTTAAGTATTTGTCTAGCTTAAGCGGTTCGTGAGAAATCGCTCTTGGTAACAATTGGTAACAATTTTGGTAACAATTTTTTTGTCCCACCCGGTATATACTTTATAAATCCATTGTTTACTTTTATATAGTACAATACATGTGCTGCATTAGCATAAAACCAACGTAAAATTAAAAACGACCTAAGCCAAAACGATGTAAATCGAAATATGATTGTATTATTAAGAATAGACAAAAGTTTAAATTGTTTTCTTTTTCGTTTAAAAAACACCATAATAAAATAAGGTAACTAAATATACAATAAACTTGACACAAGATAACGTTTGTGGGTTGTGTAATTACGGACAAAACATAATTAATAAATACAAATAAATTACACCTTGGTAAATTAAATATTCTAATCCAACATTGTAATCGTAATGTAATTCCGTATTTTTTAAACTAATATCAACAATTTTAGAATTAAATAATTTTTAAAAAAATTGTTAATAGAATCACATTGTCTACAGACATTTGATAAATTGTTTCAAATAATAAGATATTCAACACATTGTTGATCAGATGTATTTTTTATGTTTAGTTATTAACAGCATTCTAACGGATAAGGTGCAACACAAATACACCAAGGCACTGAGTAAAAATAATATAACGCGGCAAAAATACAAACAAATATAAAATAAAAGGCAAAATGAATAAAAAAACAAAACGATAACAGATGGATATCACGACGTAACTACAGCTTGGTTTTGCTTTCCTGCATAAACGTACATAGCTACAATTTTATCTCGCTTTCTTGCATGACACAACGTCTACACTAAAAGCCAACTCGGTTAGTCAGTGAAGACCGGCTCACACCTGGTATTTTGCCACTAGTCGAAAGTAGTTGCTGTTTTCTCATTTCATTGATAATTAGTTAACTACCTCACATTTTCTAAATAATGCTTCATATACAATGCTATGTTGCTAAAAAATGTGAATAAGCAGCTTCAATAACGAGAGACTGATACATAACATTTACAGCAGCATTTCGCTCAGCAACGCGTAAGGATACAAAGTGAATAGCATGTGAGTAGTAGTACGATAACTGATTCTCCACTGACTATCGAGGTGACTTTGATTAGAAATTTGTCACAATTTCTCGCGTGACCCAGCTTTGCTTCGCTTTCTTGCTGAGCACAGCACCAAGCTACCGGATTTTAAAGCTTCCCAGCAAAACACAGCGTTTAGCTACAGCTTTTCAAGGCTTTCCTGTTTAGCACGGAACATTGCCATAACTAAATGTTGATCCTACATAGGCTATAGAGTATAAACTCACTACAAATTTTTAAATAAAAAATAAGGAATAATCTCCTGAAGCTGAAAAATTAATGGCTCACGAATGGAGAGAAATTAGTCATTTTAGACGTGAGTATTTGTTATCTTTGATAGTTGTTAGAAAGAAACTTACGTGAAACTTACAAATGAATCGAGAAGTGGGAGCACCGATATGGTTTACATTTGAGTAATGGTTTAAAATAAATAATAACTACAATTGATTTGTATAGCCTACTAATTAATAAATTAACACAATATTTAGTATTCAAATTATTTATTTCATTTACAACAAAAACATGTACAATTTTTTTTTATTGCTAAGCTGAATTTAATTGTTGATAACTTACATTATATTTTACAGGGTTATTTTCACGTTTGTGTTATAGTTTATGCATAAATTCCATTTAAATCTTGTTATAGGTTTCAATATTCTGTTATTATCATTATTATTTATTATACATTCATTAAATAAAAAAAAATATTATACATGTTAATTTATTCTTGATGAAACCATGTCAGTATTATATTAGTTAGTTGTCTTGTATATAGTTGTTACTCCACTAGGAAATATACTTGCTAGATCCAGTGTAATGACTTCACCGTAATTAAGAAACGTTTATGTAATAGAGACTTGTCTCATCACCAACATTTCCAACCGGTGCACACTTTTGCTGTTATTATTTGAACAACACATCCAACGTAATAATGTCGCTTTGATTGCGCAATTGCACAGTATGATTTGTTGGCGGTGCATTAACAAAGAGGAAAGAGCCAAGTGGAAAAGAACATGGAATATTTATTCAATAACGTCCAAATTTTCAGTGGGGCATTAAAACAAACGCAAACATGCCCATTTCCTAATTCGTTTTGGTTTTCGGAAAGTTGGAATTATTTTGTATTGGTTAAGCGGGTTATAGTGGCGTACAGCAAATGTTTGTTTCGCGATGCAAATCGAGCACAGGTGTTGGGATTGAATGCAAATTCGATCAATTCCCTCGAGTCACAGGATGTGTTTCTTCTCTTTCGATGATGATGATGATGATGATGATGTCATCGTTTCCTAAATGTAGCTTTTAGTGTGAAATATACTCATAGACACTAATATGTCATTCGTTCGGCTCAATTTATTGGTTTGTTTTAAATTCATGCGTTTTGATGACAAGAGATTTTGAAAAGTTATATATCGTGCACCTAGGTTATTATGCTAATTTCCCATAGCTCATTTTAACCATCTGTTATATAATTTATGAGGTTTAGTTATTTTTTTTCAAAATTAGAATGATTGTAATGTAACCGAAATTTTATTTCAATTTCGTTTATTAATTTCCTAAATAAAGTTTGGTCAACTGTTTGTGTTGTTATGATCAAATAGTGCTATCTTGCAACAAACTTGCACGTGATCGATCATTATTTAATTTCAAACTTTGCGTTACGGTTGAAATGGAATCCAGTTCTCGCCAATTTTAAATATTTTTCAACTTTTACATGATTTATTTTCACCATGTACAGAATGCTTGCTTTAGTTACTTACATTATGTCCAACATTAACTTTATACATTTTTTAGTTAAAATATAGTTTAAAAGGAGTCTTGTTAACTACTTATTTTTTGTGCACAAATAGCGCCGTCGTATGACTTGCACGAGACTATTCCATTATTAAAACTATTGGTGCTGTTCCATTAACTAGATCTTGCTTGTCGTGGCTAACAGGCACCGCTTGTGACGCTAGTGGTAATTAGCAATGACATGTGTGATCTATCAGCTGTAATTGAATCAGGATCATGGTGACAAGTCAAAATGTTAGGTTAGTTTAGTTCCTGGCCAGAGACCGGGCAAATATCCACAAACTGAAAAGCCGCTTGTAGAAGATGCCCAGCATTCGACATGTGTCAACCTAACCTTGTGATCTGTCAATATGACTCGATTGTAGTTGATCGATTACACACGCTCCTGCTAACTATCACTAAGATCACAAGCAGTGCCTTTTGGCCAACACACGCATGGTGCAGTTAATGGAAGAGTACCATATCAAACTATGCGTTACGGATATAAAGACGAAACAAAAGGTGCATAATTACTTCTTATTTTAAATAAGTTTTGACTTTTATAGCGTCCGTAGCACTCTTTACACGAGGTAACTGTCTTATGTTAGTTCGTTACATTGTGATTACGTCCAAGTTTGACTGAAATAAGTAGAAGAAAGTAATCTTTGGGTAACAATTAGCCGCGTTGTGTAATGAGAATGTTAGTTTTACATTGAATTATGATACTTTAATGACTTTAAATAGTGCTTAGTGTTTCGTTCATTTTATAAATTTTCACATACACACACACACACACACACACCAAGTAACGTTGCACCGTCTCTCGGTTTTTAATTTATCCGCGCGTTGAGTTTCACTTAACACCAAGTCTCAAATCCTTTTAATTATGTTAGTTGCGCTCGCTCCAGCAGACCGACTTTTGAAAAACGCCGATCAACTTCTTAAAAGGATGTTGTTGGCGCCAAGGTCGAGCCCTAAGTCGCAGGGTGTTTCTTTATGGAAAAGCGATAGAGAAATGGTCGTAATCGGGGGATTAATTCCACAAAACCCCCCATCACTTTTTCGAAATAAAGGTTTATCTCACTCTCTCTCTCTCGTTTGGTCTCGAGGCACAATTCGCTTTTCTTTAAATGCAATGCTGCAAACCTTCGTCGAATTGAACTCTTGTTTTTTTTTCTCATGTTTTCTTGGAACAGGAAATGTGTCCCTTGAAATGGCGTCATTTCGCTCAGAATGGCGACAAAACGTGATTAGTGTGATGATTTTTAGTTGCAACTTGTTTTTTTTTTTCGTTAAGTACCAGTAAAAGTAAAGTTGATGGTGTTCATTGTAAAGAACATTTTCAACTAAACCAAAGATTACTTTGCTTAGTGATACTCAAAAATTATTATTTGAAGATCCATTTTTTGTTATCATTCTTTGTTTTTGGTTCTTAACGAAACTACGGGTGGTAATCAGCTTTCATCACTCTTCCACTCTCGTGAGATCATTTGTAATCCCTGTTAATTAAAAGATAACGTTACTGGAAAAAAAAACGGATTTAAGAAAAAAATTTATATATATAAAAAGGTAACTTATTTATAGCTTTAACTCCATCTTTTGATCAAATAAAAAAAAAGTTCAACTTAAATATTAAAATTTTATGTTGTTTTCAGTTTTTTTTAAAGGTCGTTTGTTGGAACACACTGTATACTTTATTTCATGCTTCGCTGACCAGGTTTATTTTACAACAAGATAAGTGTTTATGGAGGTTCTAGTTTTGACCTTATGCTATTATTTTTTACTCTACTTTATATAAACTTTATATATATCGTGCCTTTTCCCGGGTTTATTGCAATAAATTCCACATTCTGAAACGGTCCACGAACCTTACTGTTTTTTCTTAAGATGATGAAAAATTGCAATGTCTTAAGGTTAATGAACCCCCTTAAATGTTTTTATTTTTATTTTTCTATAGCATATATGTAATAAAGTACGAAATTCCAAAACAATATGTAATAAAGTACGAAATTCCAAAACAATATACATATAGGGAAAACTGGGGTATGTTGTTACTCTGGGTAAGTTGTTTTACTGGAGTTATTTCATCATCCATTAGGGGTATAATGTTTTCCTTCTGTGGTTATGTGTTAAACAGGGTGGGAAACTATTAGTTAGTACCGTAGAGTGAAAAGAAAGTGGACGGACGTCATTGAAGTTTTTTGTTTGTTTTTTTGATGGTCAAATTAAAATTTCTCTGAATTGTTCAATGGTTTATTTGGCCAAGAAGGATCAAGTCTTGTGTAGTATTATTTATTATACAAATGTAATTAATATTTGCCTTTAAATTGATGCATGTAACAATTTTCTAGAACACATAGTTTTGGATCATTAAAGAGTTAATTAAAATGGCGTCGTCGGGGGTAGGTTGTTACCTACCACTTCCTTTAACGTTGGAACTGTGATGTTGGTTAACTGTGGCGTTGGAAGTGGTGTATGATTGAAGTGTTTCTTTTAATAATTGAGATCAATTATTTGAAACTTTATGCTAATAAATAAATATATTCTATAAATTATTTTATTTTTTCATTCACATTCCAAAATGTGTGCTTGAAGTAAGATATATTTATTCTGTAACAACATACTCCCGGCTAAGTAACAACTTACCCCATACCGGGGTAGGTTGTTACAGTTTACATGACTAAGTAGATTTTAAGCATGTGCATGAAAATTTAGGGATTCAAAAAAATTACGAAGTATTTATGAAAGTTCACATTTTCAATTTCCATAAATATCAATTTCATAATTGTCGCACAAGTCTTTGAAAAAATACAAAGCAAAATTTGTAACAACTTATCTCTACTGAAAAAATACAAAGCAAAATTTGTAACAACTTATTAACTGTCTATTGTCTTTTCTACAGTCTATGTGTAAAGAATGTCCCAAAATCACCTTTACCACTTTAATACAGTACTATCATTTTAAAGATGATTTTCACTTATTCGCGAATATCTGATCTCGCAAATGTTAATAGTTACGGTTTGTTGGCTATGATAAATGAAGTATGCTGTATTTTATTTTGATTTATTCGGGACTATTATCATGACGATTTTTTATGTCGGTACATTTAAGAGGTAAAGGGTTATGATTTAGAGAAAAATGTTTCAGATATCTCATTTTTTTATATCTCTCAAAATGCTTTACGCACATAATGGGATTTTAAACATAGGCTATAAAGCGTGTGATTGAAAGCGAAGTTTATTTGGGAAGAGGAACGTTCGCATTTTTTTTTCTCTCAAGAAATCGATTCGTTTTTCTTTAAAAAGGATCGATTACCTTTTTTTCCAGTTTTTTAACCCATTAAACGGTATGCGTGTTCATACAAAAAAAACAACACAATACGTTTAACAACTGTTCCAAACATATATTTTCAAAAAAAAAAATAGAATATAATAATTTTGCCTATTTTTAAAAGCAAAATGTTTTTCTGGGCAAAAATGTTTCAAAATGTTTAAATTAAATAAAAGAGGTAAATCGAAATGATCTGCAACCATTTTCTAAGTTGAGATTTAAATCATGTTCAAATTTAAACTGGAATTTATTTTATTTTTGCAAAATAGTTTAACAACTACCTTTACAGCATCACACAAAATCCGGTTTAAATTTGAACAACCCAGATATTTTATTAAAACCTTCTGACAAATGCAGTTCGTGTCAAGTGGAACAATTTGTACACAAGTATGACGTCAACTTCTTGCTCAACGAGTAAAAACTTGTTGGGCAAAAGAAGTTGACGTCACAGTGATCCGCAAATTGCTCCACTTTCCAAACCAAACATTGCATGTGTCAGTTTTTCTGATTAAATTGAATTTTTTAATACTAATTAAACTTTTTTTAAAATAATTAGTATTATTATTAATTGTTAAAACTAATATTATGACTTTATTAATTCACTTATAAATCTATTTATGGAGTTTTACACTTCGATATTAATAATTTAAGTAGTATCTAAAAAAAAATTTTTACAATTGTCAAAAAATAATATACTTTTATTTCTTTTCGGTTCTTGACAACTGATGATTTGATTTATAGTTTTACGCATTTTTCTTTTCAATTTTTCGCTTGGATTTTCCGCGTGATTTTCATTGCGGAAATTGATATCGTTTTCTTTTCCCGTTTCTTTTCCTATGTTTCATAGTTTCGCTATCTCCCCTTTTGTTATTCTCTCTTTCGCTGCAAAGGAAGTAAAAGAAAAACGGGTTTTCTTTTCCTACCTTTTGTAGGTGATGGTAAGGTTGATTCAGTCGCTTAGGTCTCTGTTTATTCTGCAAATTGAGTGCCAAATGTGAGGCTATATTGATCGACTGTGTGTGCTTGGCCAACGTTTGTTGGATCGAAAAGGAGGAAGAAGAAGAAGAAAAAGGTCCATTTTGCCTCAACACACGTTTGGCACTCTGTTCACTCGCGTTTATTTTTCATTTTCCACCCGAATACATTAAAGGAAGAAAAGTGGGAACGTGGCCAATTGCAATAGTAGTAGTAGTACTCTTTCCAATTCTTTTTCCCTTTTCCACTGGTTCACCAGGAAAACGAAAAATGAATGCACGTTTTCTCTAGGATAAATATTGACAAGTCGTCTTTTGTTTATTTTTTCTGGACTTTTTCGATACGTGCACTAACACTTTAGTTGTTACTATTCTCATTCTTTCTCTTATTTATATTGACTTTGTATTGAACTGATGTGTTAAATTCGTGTTGGCTACTATGCGTTCATACACTTGACCATGTTGAATTTGTTGAAGTAAAAACGAAGAAAACTAACATTGAAGAAGTTTAATAATTTTATTTGTAAACTTTTCTTAGTGGCAATAACCCACTTGTACAAATGTAAACTTTCATTTTGAATGAACTGCTTGAAATGCCAACATAATAGTATACAGTACAAGCGATTCTTAATTTCTTTTTTGTATCATTCTGCTTTAACAAAAATAACACCGTTTGTGAAATTTGAATTATTTTCTCTAAAATTTATAAAAACATAAGTTTTTATCATTACGAAAACTTGTGTATTTTAAACTTTAAAAAAAGTAATTTAAATTTCACAAGTGGTGTTATTATTGTTAAAAACGCGTTTTTTTCTATCTACAGAAAAACTAATTAAATTTTGATAATGCGATTTTTCGTTGTTTACTTTCGCCATCAATGTTTAACAGTCGGCGAGACAGTTACCTACAACAACAGTAAAAAGAAATGCAAATATGACATACTTCCCTCCCCTCTCTCGCTCTTTTATCATCTTTGTTCATCTGGAGAGGTGGCAAAATAAACATGAAGTCAAAAGCACGTGGAATGTTGGCTTGTCAAGTGTCCAATGCATAATAGATGAAGTTTTGACATTGTGGTTGCACTACTACGAACGTTGCAACGTGCCTAACGTGATGAAAAATTAATAAAGTCCTTATAGAGCCTTCTTACCAAATCGACCGGTCTCTATTTGAAATATTCATTTTCAACCCCCACCATCAACAAAGTGCATAGAGTCATTGAAGTTGTAATATCGCGTAAAACCAACTCCAGAGTTTTATCATTTCAGACGGGTTTGTTTTTTTATCATCTAGATGGTTTTTCGTTTGGGTAGAATTAGCTTTTTGTATATGCAGTGTTATTTTTTTTTTGACATACGGTGGGTATATGTACATACATATACACGTACATATATACATATACGTACCGAGTGCATATACATATTGGTACATATACGTCCCCAAAAAAAAACTGTCACCAATTTTCGAATAATGATTTCTCATGAACCATTTATGCTACAAAAATATTAAACTATTACATGAAAGCTGAATTTAATATATTTTCAATGATATATAATTTTATGCTATGGCTGGCATAGTTTGGACGCAATAGCCGCGCGATAAAAGTACCAAAAAAATATTTGTAAAATCAAGTGCTTGTGCGGTATTTTTTTGTCTTGGGCTTTCACGACGATTGATTGCAGTAGTACGTTTTTCCGGATTCGGTCTGTAAATCTGCATCAGTGAAGCTGGATAATAATTGTATCACAAACTTGGCCCTCCCACCCTCTATTCAACACTTATTCTTTACTTTTGCACTGAACCTGAACTCACTCTGTAAAGTCATTTTACAACTTTTTTTGAAAGTACTATTTTTTCGCGCGGCCATTGCGAGCAAACTATGAAAACTATAGAGTTATATATCAATGAAAAGATATTTAATTGAGTTGTCATATATTAGGTTTAGTTTTCGTCCAGCTTAAAAAAAATTTATAAATTGCTTTTTGGAGATCACAAAAAATCCGGCAGTGATCCAAATTTCTGGATTACGGCCTAAATATATAGTACTGTACCATAAGCTACTTAAAATATCTGAATACGGCCTAAATATATAATACTGTAGCCTACTTAAAATATAAATAAATAACTAGTTATTAAAAATACAACATAAAACACTTCTAAAGTATGGTGTATTTGATCTTTATAAATTCATTTAAAATTCATGAAATATATAATACATACATCGTATAATGTATAACTTAAAGGAGTAAAAGATACAAAAGAAACAAGAACAGGTCTGTTTACTCAATACAGGGTACAGTATTTTTACCAAAACTGATTGGTCAAAATCGGTCTAAAGTAGCCAGTTTTAAAAATAGCTAATTTTTTCCTGGTAAAACTGGATTTCTGGAATTTGGATAAGAGTGTAATTTGGATAAACGTGTTAAGTGATAAGTGTTGGAATTTGGATAAACATTGTACCTATACAATGTTTATGTCTGTTCGTTGTTTGTTTGTTTGTTTGTTTGTTTGTTTTAACCAAATGACACAAACCCGGTTGTACAGATATTAAATAAATAATTTGATACTTAAATTGAATTAGATTTAAGGAGGGCCATAAGCTATAGAATATCTCTTATTTTCATTATGGGTGTGGCAAATCCGTTTTTTTTTGTCCACTTCTTTCCCAAATTCATGAATTTTTATTCGTTTACACTGGCGTTGTTGGAAAGGGGGTTGTTGTTTACACTCGTGGGGTTATCAGGTTATCGTATGTTTATATTTTATGATACTTTTGAATTTTTTTGTAAAGCCGCTTGTGGTTCTAGTGCTGGCATGAGGGATCGATTATAATCTCAAAGTTTATTTTACCACAATGATCACACAACGATCGATCACACATGCCAACACTGGCACCACCATTACAGAAAATACAGTTAACAGAAAACTACTTATTAATTTAATCGTGAATCGTTTGGTGGATGGATAAACTCGCGAATGTGAATGGATTTTAAATATATGAAAATTTACAATGTGTTTTATCGTAAATAAGCGAATACAGTCACGAATGTCGGAGATTTGATCTGCGTAACACCTGTTTTTCGAATAGTTCGTAACGTAAAAAAAAAAAAACCAGTTTTAAAACATTTAATTTTTTTGGTACATTACACCAGAAATGTATGGGTTTGGTAATTTTTATTCATAGAAAATGGCAGTCTATGAACATTTCTTAATTAAAGTTGTTTTGCACTGGTGATGTCGCGTGTCTAATTTAAATCGGGATGAAATTAAAATGTGTTGTAATTTTTTCCATCTTTAATTTTTTTTTTCTTTGTATATTTTATATTTCCACTGTGCTTTCATTTTTCTTCTTTTTCTTAATTGGTTTAGACGGGTAAGGCTTTTTTTTTCTAACATGGTGGTTTTATATATACATACTTGAAAACGTAATGGGAGAAAAAATGCAACTCTCTCCGATGATTTGAATTAGATCATTTTATTTTTCACTTTTCCTAGCACTTAAAGCGAATTGCTTTAAGTTTTTATTTAGAGTAAAAAAAGTTGGATAAGTTTGGAATTGTTTTTTAATTTTTTTTCAGTGAAAAATACAACTTTACTAACATTATTAATGTGTGTTTTTCAAACACACAAAAAAAAAACATATGAATTTGAAACAATGTTTTTATAACCTTAAAAAAAATGAAAGATTTGGACCATAAACAATTCATTTGACGGTGTTGTAATTTTCGGCCATAGCCTTAAGATATATCACATAGGACCTTGTTATAAAGAGTCACAGATGTTGAAAGCATCTGATGAAATGAAGGGATGAGTTAAAGTAGAAGAAGAAGAAAAGTATATATATTTTTTTTGAAGTTTTCAAATGAGTCTCTGTGGAATAAGAAACTAGGCGAGAGAACATTAAAAGTGCAATAATTCTGATTTTATTTTTCAATAAAAATTTTTAACGATGCTTCTCTTTTTCGCGCAACGATTCACCAAGAAATGGAAATAAGCGCGCGTTTGTTTCTTGACATTAAAATAAATTGCTGTAATTTTTATGACGCTTTTTAAGGTAATTTCTACCAGTAGTGAAACTTCTCGTTTCTCATGTTGGCAAACCTTCGAATGTCACTGTTCTTCTTTTTTATATTTTCTTGAATTTTTAAGTAGTGTAGAAGTTTAAAGATAGACTACTACTAGAAAGACGTCTTTTTTTCGGTTCTCAATCTCCAAAAAGCCACATCTTTGGTCTGAACGGTTGAAATAAAGTGTTACTTTCTGTTTTATAGGTACAGTTGGTCCTGGTGTTATGGTACAAACGACTAGTCGGCCAATGCCATTCTACAGAGAAATTTCAATCATCGCGCCAATGATGGTGTCAGTCATCTTGACGCTCAGTGTCATCTTTGGCATATGTCTCTTCATGAGGAGGAGGAAAAGGCCTGGATTCAGGCACGATTGTAAGTACATTTTACTGATAGTTTTTTTGGTTAAAAAAATTGTTTTACTTTACTGAAAATATTTTTTCTTTGACTAGCTTCTTCCCAAGAAAAGAAAACAGCCTTAACCGGGGGCTATGACCCATCTCGGACAGCTGCCAGTCTGAGGAAAGTTCATCCTCCAGTGTCATGTGACCTTAACCGTGGGGTTCACGTTTCTTCTGGTAAGTACCTAATTATCTATTTTTTATCATTTATTCGATAATGATGGCTTCAACATGAATTTTGTGTCATGCCCTCGTTTTAATTATATGTCACGAGGATGCGTTTTTTACAAAACGCTATTTTTTGTTTCCAGAAGTAGCTATTATTTTCAGCTGATATAACACACTCGTGATTGATAGTTACCAGTCTTATGACATAAATGGCCATTTTATTTTATATAAAAAAATTGTGATTAGGATTAGAAGCCAATTTTGTCAAGTTGATATATTTTTTTCCTCGTTTTTACGGGATTCATAAAATGATTAAAACCAAACTATATAGCACCCAAGAAAAAAAGTGCTCGATCTTTTAATCAAATCTATAATACGATTTTTTCTTTACACAATGACAAGAATTTTGTAATTTATCACGAGAGATCATTCTTTTTCCATCCTCATGTCGGAAGGATTTTTCTTTTCTTTTCACTACACTGCTGTAAGTTTTTCTCGGACGATTACGCTAAGGAATGAAATTTCCCCAAGGAAAAGACGAAAGCAAATTTGATTAAATTTTGCTAGCGAACTGTACTTCACCGTTGTTGAGTGAGAATCCCAAGATTCCACTTTGAGTTACTCTCTTAAATAGGATTAAAAAAGAAAACGGGGAAAAATTTTTGAGCAGGAGTTGAATTTCGTATAAAAATTCTTTTAGTCCTTTAGATTGTACTGATTTGAAGCGCTCGTGACAAACAGTAATCAGATTATGACAGTAATCATATTACCTAGGTGATGAGAAAAAATTTCCACTTTACCATAATAAGATGCTGTGTTGTAGTTATATATATGCACTTGATGGAATTTTCTTGTTGAAGAGAATCCGTACCTTTAGAAAAATTGACATACTTTAATTAATATAAAAATTGTTATTCGTCAACTTTTTTTCCGATATTTGATTTTGTTTTTCAACTTTCGTTAATGAATAAATCGTGTTTAAATATCCGTTAATTAGAGAAACTATAAATTTGGAGAGACGTTTTCGATTTATTTTTATTCTTTTTTAATGTTATACTGAATGAAGAACGCATTTTAACAGCAATTAAGTTTCATTCGTTTTATTGTTCTTTTGGGGATTATGACAATCATGTTGTGCAAAACAAAAATAAAATTGTGTAGTATAAATAAATTGTAATCTCTTTTCTTTGGAGAAATTTAGGAAGTGTTAAATTAACAAAAAAAAAGTGATGGAATTTTTAATCTTCTCTTTGCTTTAGATGAAGCTCTTTTTTAAAAAAAATTTTTTTGACCCTTAGTAAATGGAAAGTGTGGGAAATTTTTAATGAAGTTTTCTTTTTCCACTGGGAATCTTAATAATCTTTAAGACGATTTAATGATACATAACTAGGAATTAACTTTTAAAATTTCAAAGAAGAGTTTTTGGTTTTTTTTTTCAAACACTAGCATTGCAATATTTTATCTTTTCATTAACAAACCTGCTTCTGCTTTTTTAATGTCTTAAAAATTGTAAAGGGTAATACAGAAAAAAAAGCTAAAATTTTGTTTGAGTCTTTTATAATGAATTTTAATGCTGGTATATTCTTTTAATTAAAGCTTCATATTTACAGTAGAGATAGTCTGATTAATGAAGTTTTGTAATTTTTTTTTAGAATCACCGGTTTTGATGTAGGATTTGACACATTCTGTTTGTCGAGGTGTGCCAATTTTGTTATCATTTAAATTATTTTTTATTTTAATTTTCTATAATCTGTTAAGACTTCTTCACACACGCAATTTTTGGTGTGGTAATACGAGAAATCGTAGACAACTGAGACGTCAGTTTCTCGCGAACCAGTTTTCATTGTTTGGGCAAGAACCTTACGTAACAGTGTTCCATAAATTGCTCGAATCACCACGCCATAAAATTGCGTGTCAGGACTTTATGCAATGTTCAACGACGCTCGTATAAATGCATGTTACGTTTTTATTTGTTAAATAATTACAATAATAAGAATCTTTTAAATTCAAATTTCGCGAAAATGCTTTTATGACGGCACTAGCTAATTTTTACGTCATTCACTATAATTTGACGTGATAGAATTGGCGGGAAATTTGAATTTTTGATCCCCAAAATGCCATTAACAAGGCTATTTTATATAAAAAAAGCAGTTGATATTCAAAGCTGGTTAGTTTTGAATATTACAGAATGGTTATCCATAAATATATTTAATCAACTAAATGTCTTGAAATTTAAGCACGGTTTAAATTTTAGCACTAAAAATGTGGTTTAAAATTTAAATATTTTTTTGCGATGCTATAGAAAAGATTAGTATTAATACGTAAAATATTTTACTAAACTAGGTTCAACGTGCACTGTATAGGCCTAAACAAGTGACAGGCACTATATTCAACAGACACTATATTCCATTAGCAAAACAAAAGCCGCTTAAAACAAAACCAAATCCATTCAATTTTCAGACAATCTTTTTTTTTCTGCTTGGTGCAATGAACCCCATGATTTGAAAACACCAAGAAAATTTCATGTTTTTCAAAGAGTTGAAAGATTGCTATAAAAGGAGGCGGGGGAAGAAAATATGTAGAGAAGTGGCGATATAAATTGGGCGACATTTCATAGGAAGGGAAACGGAAGCAGCTAGAACATTCCTGAATACTATTTTTTTTCTTCTTCCGGGAACGTGCACCTGATGACAGGCTTATTGTTATCTCGCCCAAAGCTGTCACCCGTCGCGAGAGAAAAACAAACAACGAATATGACAAGTCGAGCGCGTTTCTGACTCAGTTTCTCGCTCGTGTTTGGACAGTGGAGCAACAGCAGTAGCTGTAGCTGAACACTTTGTCTCTTTACCTTCCTGCCCCCTCCCCCCTCCTCCAACGAACTAGTTCTTCCTTCTTAGAAGATGGGTTGACAGTTTGCCGTCCGGGCACGTTCCAAATGAAGATGCTGTGGCGCTGTAATATACCCACTCAGCTAGCTGGAATGACAGTAATGAAATCGCCGCCAACACCCAACCATGACAAGTTCTAATCAACGAAAAGGGGAAGCAGAGCTAAAAGAGGGTTTCTTTGGCTTCCATATGACTAGTACTACAACTACGACCGCTACCACTACTACTGCTGCTTCAAACTAGTTTTCCGTGTTGTGCTTTAAAACCAAGTTTCACAATACACAAAATCTCCATGGTAAGGCAGATAGAGTTGACACTTGCGTGATAAGATACATCATGTAACTTTATAAAGAAAAAACATAACAGATGTTGGTACAGTACAAAAAAAGACATGGCGTTGAAATAGAAAAGCAGTTGAGGTTTGTTTTTTTTTGTTGAGATTAAGGAGAAAATACAACAAATAATTTTCATAAAGTTTTAAAACATCTTGGTTGCAGAAACATAAAAAGTTGATAAACGTGGAATCTTTTCTGCGAATTAACCATGCGACTTCACTATCCAATTGACTGACAGCTTAGTTGACAATGAATTAGATAGTGAATTATAACATCATATGCAATTATAAATTTCCGACTATTTGAAGTTAACCATAGTTACTGTAGCTACTGGTATGTATGTAGAATTAAAGTATGCAACGACTACCGTTAGATTTTTTATATACTGTATGACGAACAGGACTTTATTTCAAGTCGTACAATGAAGATGATGATGTTAAGTTGAGGTTTTATGAATGAAGCGGAAGAACCACTAGAGAGAGGGAAAAACCCATGTTGATGATGCTATACCCCAAACTGAATCCACATAAAAAAGGTGGGAGGCGAACCCGGGACTTTTCGCACCATAGGTTGATGCCTTAATCTTAAGGCCACCACAGGTCCATCTCAACTATGCAACCTTTACATAAAACGTTTGCTAAGTACTTCTCATAGTAACACACTTCTTCTTATATACTGCTTCGTTATCTACTTTATTACCGGTACTTTAATAGTAATGTAAATATTAATTTCATGTTAACTATATTCAGGCATCTACTATACAACAGTGAGTTTCATAAAACTAATTAACATTGAAGCTTTAGGCAACGAAAAGTAAACGTCTATATAGGTTATAAGTATACATAATTAATTACCGTAGCTAATTAATCACATCCTTTCGTTGTTTCGAACTGTAATCATAGATTTAAAAATGTATTAAATTTTGGACTAACTTGTAATCGTTTTAAAATTTTGTTGACAGGTCAGGTAGACCGTAAACATCGTTTCAACTTCATTTATAGTAGAACCGTTAAAAGACATTGTGTTGCAAGTATGCTAATAGTTAGATATCAGTATTAAAAAAAAAGTGCAAAAACCCTTGAATTATGCGATTCGTTTTCAAACGACGAGCGAAATTTATTCAGCTGATTTTCAGTAAGCGAGAAACATTCCCCATTATGCGATTTTGTGTGGTAGTGCACAATTGAGTGTTAACTCCTACTTTTTCCTTCCACAATACAGTATGTATTCCACGTGTGGCGCAAATGCTGACTGTCCCGCTTGAATTCATTTCACATTTTATGAGAATTTTGATGTATGTGATTATGTAAGTATGTAACATAGTCCTAGCATAATTTGCGGACTACTGCATATTTATATATTTTTATATACTTTTAAAGATAGATAGATGTTGTACTGTATGTGGTGTTCAAGAAGCGCACTGAGTGCGCTAAGGTTTGTCAAGCTCAGGTGTATGTTTGTTAACATGTCCGCTAAGAATTTTTGTAGTTTATATTCAAGCCTATTCCCAACTAAGCTATAGACTAGGTTAATTTCATTAGGATATAGACAAATTTGTTATTTGTTCCCTCACCCCCTTTTGCCATTTACACTTAATTTTTTCAGACAAACTTATATACTATAACACAAAAAACACTTTTTTTATAATATTTAATTTTTAACTTACTGTTACGAATTAACATTGATTTTATTGTTCTTATTATTAGTTTAACGTTTCATTATTTTAAAGGCACTGACAAGTATTTCAATTTCATAGCATATTGATCAATATGTACCATGTATTTGAATTTACGAACACTACGCTATATTTATTTCCAGGAAATGCCGGGAACCACTACTAGTTGGTAATAAATAAATAATCGATCACATAAACATACCTGGTCAAACACAGGTTACCCCCCCCCAAAAAAAAAAAACATCGATGATATTAAGAATGCGACAAACGAAAATGTTTATGTATTCTGGTGTTGAGTCTTTAAGCTTAATTTAAGTTTTCATTCGTTTTTATTAATTTCTCGAGCTAAAACGATAGGCTTTGCTGAGGGCTCGTTTGCATCGAAAAGACTTGCCGAATGTATTTTATTCGCTTTCCAAATTTCACCAACCAGTTTTTGCCTTTGAATTTGAATGCTTGAGGCAGGAAAAACATGAAATTTTTTGAACCAAAAGAGAAAAAAAAAAAAGTAGAAATTGAGGGTAAAAAAAAATAAAAGAGGGGGTAAAAGAAAAAAGAAAAGCCTCTGCAAGCGGAAATGAAAAGGGCGTTTTTTCTTCTTCTTCTTTACTAGTATGGCAAAGAAAATCGAATAGTAAGCTCCATCCAACTAGAATTTCTACTTGAATGGGAGCGGAAAAAAGGGCATTTTTTCCAACCGAAAGATGTCACAGTGAAGCAGAAAATTACAAAAAAAAAATGACATAGAAAAAAATAATATGGCACGCACAATACACATACTAATGAGAAATAAGAGAAGTGAAAAAATAATAAGTAAACGAAAATGAGCGACACGTCCTGTAATCGTAAGGTGACTATTATTTAGTGACAAAAAAAAAACATTTGTAAAAGATAAAAACAAAAAAATATGTTTTCGGATAGCGGAAGTTGAAATTAAATGTAATATAATCAAGAAATAGTATCGCTATACAGTATGACAGCTGTAGTATTGTTTTCTGTAAACTTGTTAAAAACACACTACTACTACATTTTAAAATGCCATACACAAGTTACCTTAACTTCATACAGTCCACTTCAAATGTCACAATACACTTTACTTATAATTTAAAAAATACACATTAAGCTATAAAAAAGAGTTTTATATTAATTTTCTAGATATCCAAAATTTTAAAACACTCATGCAGTAGACATCGTATTTTCTGTATCGGAATGTGTTTTTTTAAATATATTTTTTTTAATTTTAATAATCTAAATATATAACGGCCTCTTATCACACGCATTATTTGGAATAACAAGTAGAGCAATTTGCGAATCACTGTGACGTCAGTTCCTTATCCAACCAATGAAAGCTGATTGCCAAGAAGCTGACGTCACATTTGTTCTCAAATTGCTGCACTTGTACATCAAAAAATGGGTTTGTTTGTGAGAAACCCTTTATGCTTATTGAAAGACTTTTTAAGCTTTATTTATATTTAACTGTCAAATTCCGGTAATTGGATCATCACGAATATCGGATAGCTTGGACGTTTACTGTATTAATAAATTAATTGTTAATAAACGGAATATAACAACGTTAATAAATATAAGCACTAATTAATGTTGTACAATCAAACTTCCTTTTGAAGGCTTCACGAGCCAAAAGTTACATTTTAATTATAAATTTTGTATACATTTCTAAATTAATTAACGTGTAGTTATATACTTAATCTAATATATTCTGCAATTAAAACTTGCATGTAAACTTCCAGTTATTCAGTACATACTAAATATTTAATTAACTTTTAACGTTTACTTTGTTACAGGTTTCATTTTAAATAGTTTAAAAAAAAATTTAAATCAAAATTAAACTTGTGAATGAATTGGTCTTTTGTGTTTTAGAAACACAAAAAATGACTTTTGTGTTCAAATTATCATTACGTGTTGACATAAAACATTTTTGTATCAAACGTAATATATTTTTAGAAAAATATTTATCATAATAAATTGTAACATCTTAAAAATGTGGTACTTTCCGGTTATAGCGGGGCCCGTCCTGATGTTATTTGCTTGTACTTGGTTATGAGTTTATTTTGCAGGTTAAGTTAGGAAAACAAAACAAAATCATACATTTAATACGTTTCTTTGTTTGTCTTAACCTAACTTGCAAAATAAACCCATAACCAAGTACAAGCAAATAGCAACATCAGACGGACCCTGCTATAACCGGAAATTACTTGTACAGTAGTTGTCTGAACATAATTGCAGATAATAGATATATTGCCGGCAATGTATAGAATCCGAGCCAATTCTGGTTTAGGTAATGTATGAATTAACATTCAGTCAAGAATTAAGGTTAGGTTTAAATTTAAACCTAAAATAAATTAGCCTCAAATTTGTTTTTTGTAAAAAAAAAAATGTTAGTTTTATTGTTGAAAAATTTAAAGCACAGTAGAAAGTTCAATAACATGTTTAAGTGTTAAAAAAATGTGATTATTAAATAAATTTCTCAACAAAAATAGTTTTTTAAAAATTGTGTGTGTTAAATAAAGGATTTTCTTTAGGAAAAACTTGTTAAAACTTGCTTAAAATTTCAAAAACACAAATATGTTTATAAGATATTTTTTTAATCAAAATACATATACAGTATACGAACTATTTGTTTAGTACACGCTAAGAATTTAATTAGTTAAAAGCTTCAAGGTTTCATTTAAGTAGACATAACAAATTTTAAGTTTGCATAAGTTCATGTTTTGTTTAAAAACACTAAAACTGTGTTTTAAGCAATTATTATTATTATAGTTGACATAAACTGCTTTTGTATACAAATGTATTGTGTTTTATTTTTCATTGCTAAACAAATATAAAGTGTAATGTGTAGAAAATTTAACACATTTAAGAGTTACTGAAAAGGTGATAAATTATATCATACTTTCAAATGAGTTTCTCAAGAAAGGGGTGATATTTTTTTTGTAAAAAAAAAAACAGGGTGTGATAAAGATTATTTTTTGCGAAAAACTAGTGGCGACCTGTTTAAAAATTTCAACAACACAAATTAAGTTGAAAAATATACTATTTTTTTTTAATAAAACAAAATGGCTTGTGCACTGTAAAAGGGAAAACGTACGTGATAATGAAACATTAATACAGGCCCAAGTTTTGCACCATGAAGACATTAGCTAGTGTCGTCGCCTTTTGTAGAAACGAGAACAAAAGCTCTATTTCAAGCAAAAGGCTTTGTCGGGAAAAGGTTTTGGTTCTTTTGCATAAAAGGTCATTTGCCTCAGCGAAATTAAAGAACGGGCACTACCACCACCTACACCCCCACCCCCCTTGAATGCAAATGAGAGACAAAACTTGAACCTTCATAACAGTCGTCCTAATTCGCTTGTATTCCCAAGGCGTCGAGTGGACAGGAGCAGTTTGTCTGTTTGTTTTTCTTTTTAGTGTCCCCCAACGTGTTATTTTGCTCGGGTCATATAATCTAATAAATGTAGGGTCCCCCACTACGTTTGGGATGACCACCATCATCATCCATAGGCTTCACACGTAGCCTACTTAACAGATAACCTCTTCATTGCAACCTTTTACCACCTTTTCATTAGCTTAAAACTTTTTAAACGCTGGGGTTTGGTATTGAAGAGACAAATGAAAACCGTGTTTTGTTGATATTGTTACTACTACTACTACTATTACTACCCATTCTTTTCTCTTTTTGTTTTAATTTTTGTTGTTTTTGATATAGAGACATGTTGTTCGAAGTGAATGAAAAGTGTAATTTTGAAACTTTTGATACATTTAATTTAATTCTGAAATGAGAGAAGAATTAATTAAAAGAACGAATGAAGAGAAGATATTTAAGTTAATGTAATTTTTCAACAAAATGTGGTACGGGGTGATTCACTATGTTTCATTGATGAATATTTTAATTACGTGAGGATTATGTGATATTAAGTAGTTATAATTTAATTTATACTCATAAAATTTATTGGGGTGAATAAAAATAAACAATTTATTGACTATTTCATATTTAATGAATCATTTTATTTACAAATGAAAATGAAAGCTTATTGTCCAATGATGCGTGACTTTTTTGTTACAGTATTTTTGTATTAATCAAAATTGAAGGGCCTAGTGTAAAAAGGTGTAAAGTAACGTTTTTGCAATTTCGAGAAAAACACGTTTAAAGATCTGAACTTGCCTTGCTGTCTATGGGTTACTTCTAATTTTTTTGCATTAATATCTTTGCACGTATTGTTATTTTACTCAAAATGATGCGTTAGGATGGTAGTTACACCTAACACATTCGAAAGGTCAATTTTGACAAAAACGTTACTTGGCACCCTTTTACACCAGATCCTTCAATTATATACATTTAGTTAAACTATGTGTACATTTATTTATAATAAAAACATATAATTGAATATCTTAAGTATTCAAATTTGACCCGGATTTTGTTTGCCACAGTTTAGTTAGTCATGTAGTGTTTAAAATCCGGTTTAATTTTGAAGTTCGTACTTATATATTTTTATATTATTTGTACTTTTTTTTTATCATTTAGATAAAAATCAGACTGACATCTTATATTCAATGTAAATATTTTTTTTTAAGTTACTGTCAATATTTCGTAAAAATTGTTTTTAATTATTTTTAGCTTTCTAATTCTGTTATAATAAGTCGTTAACAAAGTGATATTATTTAATCTGTTATCTATTAACACATAAAAGAAAAATTTCAACACTTTTTTTCATGTAACTTAAGTTATCAACTTTTTTTCCAATCTCTTTTTCAATTATTTTTCATTTTCCTATAATAATCAAGCTGTAAACGAAGCCTAATTTTGAGATTATATTATCTACAACATGGATGAAAAGTTGAACTTCGGTTGCAAACCTAAGCTTATATTGGCATCATTAAGTTAGTGTTTAAAGGGTAAAAGGGTGTTCCGGTGACTTCAGGAAGTGGCAGGCAGCTTGCCATCGGATCGATACATTTTTGAAGGAACTCGTGGCACCTTTGTCATCATTAGCAGACCTTTCACAGTGGCTTGCTTATCATACTTCTCGGTTGGCGTTCATTTCCTGCTGCTGCTGTGCATGACGTTTACCATCAGATTGGAAATTTCCAAACATGGCACTTCGGTCAAAAGTTATGCCATTACTTTGACAGAAATTAGCATGAAGATAATAGATAATTAGATAACCTCTTGTTGTGGACACGTAGCTTTTAAATATTGTTTTTTGTTTATCTGAGAAAAGTTCTCCAGTCGAAACATTGCATTATATTATGTAACATTCTTTTTGCCGTTTCGAAAAAGTCGGATATTGAATACAAAAGTTTAAAGCCGTTTCTTTATAAGAATTGTAATAAGGATTTTCATTATGAGCGAACAGACAGTTATGGCTTAAAGCAACATAATCCCAGCAACGATATTAATATTATGTTTTCTTTGTCGTTTTTCTGTCTCGACATTTTTCGCTTTGTCGGTACGTCTTTGAGCCAAGTCGAGTCGTCAAATTGCTTTTTTATTCTTACGCCCAACGGACGTGAAAGTAAGATTGTTATTTATTTTTTGGGTATTTTTTTGCCCTTTAGGTCCAGCAGAAGACGTTTGCCCTTACGCCACTTTTCGTCTTCCTCTTCGCACCGAAAATACCGACGATCTGGATACTTACCAGCTTCAGACATTCCCTCTGGCAGCTGAGAAAACTATGAAGGAGTCGCAGCAACAACAGCAACAGCAGCAGCAGCAACAGCAGCAAAGATGTGACTTCGTGAGTGTTTTTCTTGCTCTTTTGTCTTTCTTAGAACTTATCTTTCGGGCGATGAACTTTTTCCTTCTTATGCATTGCGTCTGTTCGCAAAAACTTTTACTCGGAGGCAATGAAATGCGAAAATTTAATATTCCACCGTTTATTAAAAGCTTATCCTTAGCTGATTTTGATGAAAAAGCTCCGAATCAAAATCTGTGGGTGCGTTATTCAGTTTCATTATTAATTTTTTTTTTCCTGTTCGTTATGAATAATCCGGTAACTTGATTCTATACAACGAGGCTGGGTTCCTCCGCATGCGTAGTCGTTGTCGTGACAACGATTTTGGTCGTCGCATAACGTTGCTATGACTTCGAAATTTGGCTTATCAACACTGCAGAAAGAAGAAAAAAAACGATATTCGAAAATGATGTTTACCAAATTTGGCATTTTTTTAATACTGTATCGTAGTTTATAAATAACGTCTAGTCAAAAACATCTGTGTTGTGAATGGTTGATATTCCTTCATTCGAGCGTTAATTCGCGATTAGCCAATTGTAATAATCCCTTTCCATTCTTAACCCACATTTGTGAGTGAGTTATAAATGTAGAGAACCTACATGAAAACCCTATTTCTAGTTAAATCAATGAAATATAAATATATCGAAACACGTAAACGACAAATATGTTTTTTCCATATTTTTTTACGACAAATCCATTCCTAACAACGCCGGGATAAATAAATAAGACGTGAATTGATTCGTGATTTTTGAGGATGTACAAAAGACGTGTTTATAGGTCTATTAATAAAATTGGTTCGATTTCTTATTTTATCGAGACAAATACATCGGATACAAGTAACAAAAGCAATCATACCATACCATGTAAGATATGTTTTCTTAATGCATTTTTAAAATAAGTACAAAATTTAAAACAACGGGTTTGAGAAGAGGTACACGAAAATGAAGCTTTACGGAATTTCGATGGAAGATCATTCTAAACCATCATGGAATTTTATAGAAAACGATTTAAATAATAGGAAATGTTGGTGGATAAGATAATTTTAAAGCGATCTTTTCACGTGTATTGATTTTATCCAATAAACAGGTGTTAACAAAAGATAAAAGTTGTTTAGAGTTAAACAAATCTCTTATAAAATATAAGTTTATAAAACTTTTTGGGACATAGAAAGTAAATTAAGAGTTGCGACAAAATTGGGGATTGATTGATATTGTTCCAAGATTAAAAACTACCAAACGATTGTACACACCTGAAAGTGACGAATTCGGTATTGGGGTACGTTGCCCCAAATGACGATTCTATAAGTGATAATCGGGTTAGTTATAATTTTTATATAAACTGATTTTTTTGTTGTAATTAAATGTATTTTGTTGTTAATAATACTAGTTTCGTTCTACATAAGATGAATCGAGGTTTTTATCAAACCAGTTATCTGAAATTTCTAAAGGGATTTGATTTCATGAGAGTAAGGTTATGGAGAAAATGTTCAAAGCATTAGTCCATGTTTCGGACGAACCTAAAAATATTTTAAACCAATTGCATGACTTACATGTGTCTATACAAACTGTACAAATATTACTATACTTGTACAGTATATGTATTTCTATATTTATACAAACTGTATAAATATAGAAACTAGCCGAAGTACCCATGATTCTCCGTAAATGCTTAAATCCATAATTATGTAAACTCGAAAATTCATAAATCCTCCGCGCTGCGAGCTTTATGTTCGCAATTTTTGCTTATTCACAACGACTACTGTATTTAATGAGATAAAACGACAACTAAAGTTATGTTGGAAAGCGTTACAAAGCTGTAGCTAATCGCTGTGTCATTCAGGAAAGCGTTAAAATCAGTTGCTATTTATTGTGCTAATTAATAAACCTATGCTTTGTTTTGTGAATATTCGACGTTTGCGATTTAATTTAAGAGTTTACTAATTCGCGATAAGACATTTGCAAGGTTTTTACATTCGTGACCCATTGACATCTTGACACTTTTTTATCAACATAAACTGGTATGGCTTATCATTTACGTAATTTACGAGATTGCAGTACTTCGATCTTTAACTTGACGATTTTGATTTTTAACCCACGTTAACATTTAATGTTAAAACATTGGGACTTGTTTATCAAACGACAACCACTGCCGTATGAGCGACATAAGGGCGTCACTTGTTTATACTTTAAATCAGTTGAAACAAAAATGTATTAACTATTTATGATTAACATTAAAATTTGTTGTTTTAACTAATTTAAACTGGTATCTATACCCTCTTTAGGTTAGTTAAAAACCATTACCCTTACCATACCACACTCATGAAAATCAGTGGCTATAAGTTAAGACGCAAATACCAAAATATTTGAGTCAACCAATTATAATAATCAAAAGGCTTCGGGCAATATAATGATAAGCCACATTTTAAAAATTGTTTAGGAGAGCCGTTTTTGTGATGAGAAACACCATAGAGTACCATACTGAGCTACAAAATAATTTTTCATATGATGTCACCATTTTCTGGAAAATATCAGGAAGTGGTAAAGTAACAAGCTAGAAACAAACAGTACTGAAGGACAGTTTTGTGTGAAAATATCATTTTTGAAAAAAAGTGTGGATTATCATTATATTGCTCGGAATTTTTTAATTTAAAACGTTTGTTGGAAAGATCCACACACTTAAAGCTTCCAACTTTTCATTATTTACAAACCACATTAGAAATCAAGCGATGCGCGTGTCAATAAAGTTTCCAGTCAACAAATTGAAGTTAATTTTGTTTTGCTTAAATACAAATATTTTGACGTGTACATTTGATAAAAAAAAAGTTTTCACAATGATTAGATAAAAAAAAAGTATGTTATTGGAAATGCTCGATTTTGTAAAAGAACGCAAATTAACGTTGTTTCAAAAAAAAGTAATAAATTTTGGGAGAAGGAAGTACTTTTAACAGACTTTTTTGTGATACGTGATTATGAAAAGACGGTCGAAGGGAACAAGAATAAGAAGAAAAAGGGGAAAAGAAAATGAAATTACCGATTTGAAAATTTTTCTTGGTGCGAAGGAATTTTTCCATTTGCCAAAACCCTTCGGAAATGCAAAAGGGGGTGGGTACACACACACTTTTATCGAAATAGGCAAAGCAAGAGAGAGAGAGGGGTTCGTTATGAGCCGACATAAATCACACTGTGGTTGAGTTGTTTATCGGCGCCAGGCAACACTTTAAGACTCTGGAGGAAGAAAATCTTTCTGGTAAATAAAAGACTCGCTAGGGATGGGGGTAGGAGGACATTTCCAAAAGAGAAGAGACATCGTGCAAATTTATCGTTTTGCGTCGTCATTGTCTTCGTCGGGAAACGCAAATATATACCAACTAAAAGGTATATAAACGAAGTTAGATGATGAAGAGGATTTAGGTCTTTTCATTAACCTTTGGTAGATAAAACATAAGGGAAAAGCCGTTTTAAGGATGATTCTTTATTTCAGCAAAGTTTAAGCAAACGCCGATGAAAGGAAGTTAAGAGCAAAGGAAAAAAAATGACGTTTTTGACGTTAATTAGGAAAGTAAATGTCGTTGAGTTGAGTGAAATGTAACTGTCGGTGGACAAGGTTGCGTGGATTTAATTGGTGATGTTAAACGGTTTTATGGCTGAGGCTGAAGAAAAGGTGTGTGTACTTTTTAGTATAGTGATGATAAGAATTGGGTCGCCCAGCTTTTAAACCAGTGTTTAGAGTGTGTTAATGCGAGCCGGGAATTTGTGGATTCTTTTGTTGACTTTTTATTGTTTGGATTTTATGTTTGCAGTTTTTTTCATTTTTCGTGGAAGTACTTGGCTGTACTGTAGTAGTATTAGAGTTTATTTGTTTTTTGTTTTTGTTTTTATGCACTATGAACAGCTGCTTTTGAAATTATTTTTTCATTGACGTGTTTATTTATTTTCTTATTTGTATTGGTAAAATTTTAATATTATACAAAAAGAATTCGAATGGGTACATTTTAATAAATTTAAAGTGCAGTTTTTATCAAGATTATCCAAATTATTCATCACATATTGTAGGTTTATTTTTTAATAAACAATTACTGTATATGCACAAACGTTAAGTAGCCCATTGTACAAGATACAAAATTGTTTAAACACTTGAAAAAAAAATTTCAATAAAACAAAACAGTTATGTCTCGATTATGACGTCCCCTTTTAACAAAGGCATTTGAAAATTTTGTGGATCACCGGAGAAGAATTTCAAGTGGATCCCCAAAGTTTTGTCTCAATTGGACTAGCACTTCCTGAGTAATAAATGTACATGCATACATACACAAATAAACAAACGAAACATACACGTCGAATTGTTAACCACCTCCTTTTTGAAGTCGGTTAAAAAGTACAGCAATTCAAATTTACCGCCACAGAAGCTTGTTACGTAACACGGGTTCCTGCAAAAACATAATATATAACGTAAAAAATTCATTATCCGTAAATGTAACGTAAATTATCCGTAATTATCCGCAAAATATGTAACGTAAAAAATTTATCATCCAAAATTCCTGCAAAAACATAATATGTAACGTCGCGACGTTACATATGTTTTTGCAGGAATTCTAAATTTGCAAAATGTTTTTTTTTATCATTTTTATTATTGTTTTTTAAAATGATAAAGATTAGTGAAAATAATACAGGTGAAGAAAGTTATTTAAAAAATAAAAGTAGTTCCTACGTATTAGCAGAGTCATTAAATATCTCTGGTATTAGCTATATAACAATGACGCCACGTAACAATAAACAATAAGTGACGTCATTTGACGGTAGTCTGTTTAAGCGGGAATTACAAATTTAAAGGTTGTTTTTGCGTCCTTTTTATGATTCTACTTAAATACTTATTATTTTTATCTTTCATTTTAATGAAACTAATACTGAAAAACATTACTACGTAGTGTGAAAAGCAATACTGTACATTACATAAGTATTGTTGTTTAACACATGTAAGGTTCTATTTCTTGGCGTGCACACTTTGATACGACACCCTTGGTTAAACATTCAAAATGGCCGTGTGAAATGTGGTCGTTCTCGAAATTTATGGGACGGAACTAGACGAACTTGCATCCTCCCCGTTGGCTTTCATCCATTGACCTTGTCATTGGCGATCCACAACAGGTGCCGAACCGATTTCGGGGGTTTGGGTATTCGTGTGTTACATGGCGAGCAATTAGTTTTCGTGGTCTGCTCCTCCCTTCTGATTGAGGATCATTATCATACATAATCTGCTTCTGCCATAGTAGTAGTAATGGCAGTAGCAACAGCAGCAGCATTAGTATGGTAGTACTGTATTCATATGGGGGAAGTCAAAGCCTCATTAATAGAACCCCCTATCGATTCTCTCTTCCATTTCATTGCCAAAAGCGGAAACAAATCAAATTGCAGGACCGGATTCATTTCGAACTCCGGATCCTGGGGATAGGGTTCTATTTAGTTGGGGATTCGCTCGAAATCGGACACAACGCCACCTGATAATGATGGTTGTGAAGGATGATACTAATAATGATAATGGTGGTTGTAGTAGTAGAAGACGTCGAGTTTTGGGTGGGTGTGTCGATGAGGAGATCGTCCCTTAAAATCCGTATTTTGTGGTTGTAGTGGAACTAGTAAGTCCTCTTTGGTCTACCGCACTGAGAGTCGTTAATTTCTTGTTAATGGTCACCACTGTGTGACGTTTGGTATTGCTGTCTAGAGGAATGCTCACCATAACTTTCGGAAAATAGATTGTATTATTTTTAAAGATGCTTGGGTTTCACGTTTTTCAGTTGTTTTTTTAACCACAATTTAACAGAATGGTATGGTAGACAACAAAAAAGAAAATCATAGTATCGATTTATCATATGGACTTATTCTTTATTTAGCATTGAAAATCCCAACTTCAAAAATATTGTACAATAATTTTTTCAATTGGCAATTAAAACAAAATTCAATTGTGGTTGTCGAAACAGTACATATACGTCAAACAGATATGTCAAATTTTCGGATTAAAACCAAAATTCCGATTGTCTTTAATAAAAAAAAAGTATCTTAACGAAGCTGTTTGATATCGACATTTGTCAATCTTAAAGGTTGCGCTTTTCCATTATTATAAAAAGCAGAAACGAGATTTAGGCGCGCCATACTTCACGCGATTTGGATCAACTCCCAATAGCGTGCCAACGCGTGAGTTACATTGGCAAAATTGAACCTAATGGCAAGTGAAAAGGGATATTTCCGCACTTGGCCGGATGTTGCCGGATGGTCGGTGATCGCAGATGAGCCTCGGGAGAGAGATTACGACGAGTTATCAGGTGCTGAATCTGCAGAGCCACCTAGTAAATAATGCAAGTAATTGCTTTAATTAACCGCGACTTAGCGCACGTGCTTTTCTGCTACACACAGAAAATGCCCTTTCTGCTGAGCTGCTTTTTTCTTCTTCTTCTTCTTCGCTGCATTTTCTGCGGAATGGAGTTTCAGCACAAATCCTAAGGCGTTGTACAGGAGACGGGGACGACGTGTCTTGTTCTGTCTCCAACTTTTTCTTTATATTGATTTAAAGCGGATCATTCCAAACAACCTATTTCATTAACTTTGTCGGTTCCGCTTTAAACAAACCGACATAGTAGAGTACTGTTGTATAGGACGAATCGCATCGCCATTTTTATTTTTATTTTTATTTTTATTTAATGTATTCATTGTCCACACCTCGTTAAAATGTCCAACTCGTTTATTGTGACCACAAATTATATTACACCTGTGAAATCACCAAAATGCAGTTTTTTTTGCGTTAATTAATTAACTAATTAAAATCCGCATTAGTGTCGACGTGCGCTATTTTACTATTTAATGGATCCATTAGGTAGCGATGCATAAAATTCATTCAAATATATCCATCGGTTGCAAAAACTACAAGTTTTAGATATGTATCACCAAAAATGATATACAGTGGCTAAATACATAATTTTGTGAAATTAGGATTTAAATCCATATTGTTTATATTTGGTTGTTTTATGATTCCTTCAGACATTATTAAAAATGAATCATAAATAAACATTTAAAACTTTTTTTTTATATAAGTTAAAAGTCCATATGATTGAAGGGCCTGGTGTAAAAAGATGTTAAGTAACATTTTGAAAATTTTTTTGGAAAAACCACGTTTAAAGATCTGAAATTGCCTTACTGTCTATGGGCTACTTCACACTTCTTGCACTAATATCTTTTCACATATCGTTGTTTTGCTCAAAATTACGCATTATAAAGATAGAATTGCACTTAGCACATTCGAGTATGTTTCTAGGTCATTTTTGACAGAAATATTATTTTAAGACCCTTTTACATCAGGACCTTCAATTTAATAAACTGAAAAAAAAAACACTATTAAATTGATAATGTTCAAAGTAAATAAAAGCTAGGTACCCATGTGAATTATATGTTTGATATTTATCGATTGCAATGAGTGTTAATATCTTGTGCGCTTGTAAATGTTTTAGAACTCCCTCAAGTGTACTAACTGCAAATTTGAAAACTAGTTAATTTATTCGCGAGAAAGTAGAAACTCAAACGTTGTTTGCCTCTCTCGTGTATTATTTTAGTCGAAATCGATAGTTTTAACTTCTCCATAAAATGTTTTGGAACCGAAATTAAATTACACGTCCTTTTATGGATTCGATCCCGACTGTTGTTTTCAGCTATAACTCCATGTGTACTCTCTGCAAACGACAAAACAAACTCAGTTTCTCGTCAGTGGACACGTCCCTTTAATTTGACGATGATCAATTTTATAAATGAAATGAAAGAAAAACATCAGTCGCGATTTGTGAAGATTTCAAACTTATTTTCACTTTGCTGAACATTGATATACGTATGTAATAAAACTTTTATTTACCTGTGTTGGTTGAAAAAGCTGTCCATCCAACTTAATCCCGCAAAGTCGAAGGTTTGTGTTTTCTTAAATGCCAAAATGGGCAAACGAGTAATTAATGAGAGCTGCAATCTAGCACATGTCAAGTTTAATTTCAATCTTCATCACCCACGTGACGTGTCCAATATGACTACGATGTTGTTGATGATTTAGTTAATGCTCCTCTAATTACAAGGGTCCGCACACGCCAAAGCTGAAAATGAACCCCAACCATCGTGAAGAATTTTACAATATTGAAAATAATACTATGGATACATTACAGTATGTGCAAGTTATTATTCAATAACTCTTTTAACATACAAAGTTCTTATTGTTTTGTTTTGTTTTTATCAAATTTAGTTTTTTGTCTATGTTTAAAAAACTAACAATGATTATCAGGATGTTCAATAATGAATTCTAAACAAGTAATAAGAAAATAATTCGTTTTTCAGTACAAGGTTTTAACCGGGCTTGATACTGTGCGTTTGTTTTCAAACCCAATTTTAAAAGTATTTGAAGCCGACAGATATTTTGTTGATTTGTGTTAAGTGTTTTCTCTAACGGATTCGCATTATGAATGATTTCTCAAATAAACTGCATGAAGTAAACTATATAAATATATACAGTATGGTTTTGTTTATAACAATGCGTGATTTGGCTTAACAATGCTGGTGAAAATTAAGTATGTGGATGTTAGCGTCAGCAACACTACGAGAAAAACTCAATCACGTGACATTTTTTTAAAAATTGACACGACATTAATTCGTTATTATTTAATAGATACATTTAAATGTCATGCAGACTGTGTCTACGTTTCAAAATTTAGCCTTCTGGGATATTGGGAAGTTAGGATTTCGGTCAAATTAGATCTTAAAGATGTTGCAGCGCACACATACACAAACAAAACAACGGTAAAGTTAAATAAAAGGTTGTAAAAACGAAAATGTGTAAAGAAAATCACGTAAATGTAAGTCATATAGCTTGGGAGTTACCTTTGTTCACATTGATCAGGTGACAGACACAAATAATAGTCAGTCTTTTAAATTCACAATTGTGGAATTTTGTACGTTAAATTTTACAATAACAGTGTCATGTTAAGCTTAGGGAAAAAAACTCATTTATAATAATGTTAGCCTTGATGTAACATACATTTTTTTCGAGTTGATGAATCTCGTAAAATGGTATGAGGAAGAAAAAAAGAGTTATTTGTATTTGTCATCCTTTCCGACATAATGATGAACATGAATTGCTGTTTGAATAGCATCATCGAAAAATTTGTGCTTCGTTCGTTCGTTTTTTATCAAAAAAAAAAATACAAAAACCTTTTCTTTGCTTATTCATCTCCGGGTTCTTTTAAAACGAGGAAGATAAATGACTCACGCCTTTGATGAAGAGGGGGAAATGATTTTTACTTCCCTCCCCACTCCCTTTTTCCCATATTTTTCTCTTATGTTCAAGTTGATGTGCATTTATGAATTATGCCTGGCAAGAGTTGATTTATTTATTACAGCTGTTGTCAACTTCATATTACTCGTAATTAGAATAATTAATAGCCTTTGGGATGAGATGACTGCGGCTGATTGTTAAGGCAGTGATTTACTACCTCGCAAAAGGCCACAGATTTGCAAACAATATTCACTTTGGCAGTGGGGATAATAAGCAATTAAAGGATGGGTTAATACCTGCGCGTTTGTTAAAAGTGTGTCGTTTTAATGGGTGATCATAAAAGTGAAGAGAGAGAGGGTTTGTTGTGTTTGGACGGAAATTATCGAGTCGAGTCATTGACACTCGTCCAACAACATTTGCAGGCAAAAGACATCTATGTAAATCTGGGGAAGAGATAGGAACGATGGTGGTGTAGATGATGATAATAAAAGTTTGGACATGATGGGACATTATCGATTCGAGTTGTGTTGCTAATGACACGCTCGGTGGAGTAATAGACGAGATATCTGTCGCACGTGCTGGTGTGTGTGTGTGTGTGTGTGTGTATGCATGTATGTATGTATGTACGTACAGTATGTGTGTTCTTAAACGCTCTGGGGCTGGGTGGCAGTTTTGAATGGATGGCGCGTGACTTCGCGCTTTCGCTTGATGCGCATGCGTGACTTTGCACAGCGGCCTAATGGGCCAGAAAATGGCGGACATTTGAGAAATTTTCTGCAAGTTCAGACACCAAGACAACTTTTCCTCCCGCTGCGACTTTTAGGAGTGAAAAAAAAAAGAGAAAGTGATTGCGCGCGAAGTTGATAGCGAAAGTTGTTGCGCCTAATGTTCAAAAAAGAATGTGTAAAAGAATGAGGCGTTTGAAAGCGAGATTGTGAAGATAAATGGATTTTGATAACTGGGGAATTACAATTTTTAACACGAGAAAACATCTTTTCGGATGAGTCAGACAAAGACTCGGTTGGTTTGTAATCCGCTGGGTGGTGTCTTTGAATTGGTGATTTCATCGAAAAGTGCTTGCCGTTAATGTTTTTTTATCTCGTTAAATAATTCACTTGTAGTAATTAGAATATATAACACATTGTGTAAACATTTATACCGTTCGTGGTTTGTGTGTAACAATTTTTCTACATGATTAATTTCTGCAATACGCATAGTTTATCCTAAAAATATTAATTATTATTTATTATTTAAAAACGTATGAAATAATTACATTAGATCATGGTAAAAATGTATTGTATTTAAATTTTTGTTTAAAAATTGACGTTGTTAATCATTAAAACATCAAATACAAATCCCTTTACGGGTTGGCTACACGTTATACTCAAATGCTGTGCAGAAAAGCCTCCATACTTGCTACTCATTGCCACGAAGTAAATGTTTCCTGCTAAAAATGTATGAAACCAACTGACTTGAACTCGTGTCTTTAGTGCGTTTAAATTAAGAATAGAATGGTGATCATGTGATACAGGTCAATATTTTTGTTTCTTCTTTCTTAGCGCAGAGAAGACCTTTATTCGAAAGCTAACAAAAGAACTTCCGCTAAATTACCCGAAGAAGAACAACTGTACAAAAAAGGTAAGAAATCTTGTTATATTTTTATAAACTTGTCAAGCAACTATCTAACAAGTTCTACTTGCAATACCAATTTCTTTTTCTTTATACTGTACCATAAAAATTAATACTTAGTATTGACTGAGTACTCAGTATCAATTTTTTATTCCATCTATCACATGTCTTCAAATCTTCAAATTTTTATAATTTCATGTCTTCAAAAATGTATTCATCGTTGTTGAACGCCTCTTGGGGGACAAAATAACACGCTAGTTTTTATTAATAAGGGTGTATAAAATATGTGTTCAAAGTACTGTAGATTTTTGTTTTTAGAAATTGTAACACAATGACATATTGGCATCATATATTTGACATATTTACATGGGTGGTCTTAAAACAAATCAAGTCATTTCGAATGTTGTATATTAAGCAGTTCAAATGTTAGCTAGAGCAATATTGATTCTGTATACCTACTAATAGATTTTGTCGTCACAAACACAAGAGTTTTTTCTTAAACACGACGGCAAAAAATTTCAAATGTGTATGGCATCAATTGGAAATTTTTTATACCATGACACCCAATAAGTTGTTTCTGGAACAAATTTATAGCTTTGTGTTTAACGGTCACTTTTACAAGTGTTGATACAATCACATATCTTCAAATTTTTCAACTGTTTTCAACTCGTCAAATGTTTTCTTCCATAGACCATTTTAACATTTCATTAATTCAGAAAATGTTAATTACTTTAGAAAGATAACATGTGTTTAGAAGGTGTTTTTCTTTTACCGTTAATTATTCAAAGATGGATTACATTTAACAAATCCCTTTATTTTCTGGTGCATTGGCTACCACGTTTAAATGGTATCCGAAGAAAGTATTAAGGTTTGGGGTGTTTTAAGAGCTATGCTGCTTATGCCAGCTGCAGTTGTTGTTGTTGCTGTTGTTGTCAACTCTTTAAATCCCATTTTGCTAGAGATCAAAGGCGGTGCTCGTTTTCTGCTTTTCTTTCACCCCCACTTGCATGTTGTCTTTTGCGATGGTGGTGGTTGTGAGCTTTTATTAAAGCCTGGATTTTCATTCGCTCTGTGGTAGTGTACTACATTCTTTTTCTTAACTCTATCTCATTAAGGTCTTTGCGTCGCAACTTGTTTCATCGCTACTTTTTTCTCCTTCTCTCAACTCCTTTTTTTTTGTTACCCCCCATACACATTTTTCTTTCTTATTCCCACCCCCATTTCTTCCATCCCCCACCTGAATTTAGAAGCATTTTCCTACTTCTGCCCCAGAATCTCTGGGAAAAGTCGTCGTCGCCGGCTATTGCAATGTTGGCACTAAAAATATTTATAGACGCTGCAAACAGCACGGTAGGGGTTGTGCCTGTATAACTGATTCATTTAATGACCGAACTGGGAGATGAAACGAAAGTAAGAAGAAAAAAAAATAGAGAGAGAGAAAGAATAAGACCACGAACCATAAAGAGAGGTTGAAAGCAGAGAAGGGGGAAGGATAGGGGGGGGGATAAGAAAAAATGTAAGGAAAAAAACAAAAAATGAAGGAAGCACTAACGTTGTAATTGGCCAAATAACTCGCGGCCCTGGTTGTGAATAAATTAGCGAACGTTCTCGAAGCTTGGTGCAAGCCTTAAGCGTTACGAGGGTCACGCTTGACATTCGGGGTTACAGCGCTTAACAGCCGGACATGATTAGCGACCCTTAGAGGCGAAAAAGGAAACTGAAAGGGGGAAGTGCCACCGTTTTCGGATTCCTACAATGAGACGAGCTTTTTTTCCAATTTAAAGCTGAGCGAGCCTTGCACAATGCCATTTCGTTGCAAATCCACGCGACATTGCAAGGTTATCAAAATAAACTGGAAGGTCTACACTTTACCAGTTTAGCTTTGTATAATGGAGTTGAAAAGGATTGCACCAGTTTTAATGTACTGTCAACATACAAATGCTCGAGTCAGAATTTTTTTGTGTGAACAAAATTGGATAGACGTACGATTTCGTCAAAGTGATGAAATATTTTATTTTATGAAATAACGAATTGTGTATGGAAAAATCAAAATTTTTGTTAGGGTATATTCATGGTACCGTACCGTCAAAATGTGAAATCTGTTATTCAATGAAATGTTTTTTATTTTTTTAAATTTTATATTATACGCCCCTGGGGACAATAAAACATACACAGAAATAGGATTAAAAAACAAACAAGAATAAGAACAAGCCTAAAATACATGTGATAAAATTTAATACATGTAATGACCTTAAAGTGTATTACAGAGTTTTATACACTTTGAACTATTACATGTGACCGCCATTCTCCTCATGGACAATTCCGGATTAAAATGGGTAAATTAAATTACGCTGTAGTAACCTGACTATGAAATTTCACAGTAGCTTTAAAATGTGAAACGCGTTATTTATCGGGATATTTAATTACATAGATTAAGAATGTTACATTTCGTGTACTGGTGCTGAATTATGCATTTGGCACTAAATCCACGTTAGATTGCCAGATTATCAAAATAAAGTGAAAATCCTGTACCTGGTTTAACTATGCATAATACTAGAGATAAAAGGATTGCACTGCTTTTATGTACTGATAACACGCAAATTGAAAAATGGCGAATTATAAAAAATCGCATTAAAAAAATGGATAGTCATGGTACCGTCAAAGTGTGGAATCTGTCATTTCACGAAACACCTAGTTAGTGTGGGAACAAAATCTGTTATAATAATTTACGTGTATGTTATTAGAGTATAAAATGTGTTTTTAAACCAGATATTAATTTACAAAACAAACGAGTGATATATTTTGTGCAGTGAATTATGCTTTGCACACTTTAGCGAAATATTTGATGAGATAATGGGTGTCGTATTTTAATAAACAGCTATTCACGTAAATAGAAAATTGACTTGGAAATGATGAATTGCAAATTAATGACTAAATATCGGATCAGAACTAATTAAGAGAAGTAGACTTTTATCAGGTTAATATTGACAATGATATTGATGACGATGATATAACTTCCAATCGTGCTTTTGCTGTTTGCAGTGAAGCCTACGTTCAATTGGAATTGAAAACGTCTCAAATGTTGCGTTTTAATCAGAAATATTTTTCTCTTTTTTAAGTGATTTTTTATCCAATTTCAGATAAGTTTATGTTTAAAGGTAAATATATATTACATTTATCAATTGTCGTTTCATTTTTATATTTGCCATTTTAATAGAATATAAGCCGAATTATAGGTTTTATAAAAATACAAAGTAGCAAACAAACTATCATATTTCGAGTTTACATCTATTATACTTACTTGAATTGAGCTAAAAGTGACCGAAATGGTCAATTCTGTCTTCCTTATGCAAAATTTTGAGTAAAACAAGAATATGTGTAATAATATTAGTAGTAAAAATATGAAGCAGTCCATAGACAGCGACAAATTCAAATCTTTAAACGCGCGTTTCTCGAAATTGTAAAAATGTTACTTAACTCTTTTTTACACCAAGCCCTTCAATTATTATACGAATTGGGTACTTAGATTCTATTCGTTGTAATTGTAACTGGAATTAAAAGGTGACTATTCACCACGTTGACAATAACTATTTGAACGTTGTATTTACCTTTTAAATAGGATATAAGCCACAATATAACCCATGTTAAAATAAAACATTAATTTATACAGTATTAATTTATTTCCATTGACTAAATTGTAACCTGAGTTGATTATTTAATGCTTACAGTATGCATTAATTATTTTATTTTTTTATTTACTAATTTAATATAATGATAGCAAACTATAGATTTTTTTAAAGTAAATATGAACAATAAACTATCGGGTGACGCAAAATAACCTAAATGGTTTGTTGTCTTTATAATTATGAAGCAAACTATCAAAAAGGCGAAAGAATGCTTCATTTTTGTAAATATTTTTTGTACCAGAATTTTTTTTTGTGATCAACCTAAAGGATAAAGTGTGCCAACATTTTTGCGAACAATAAGTGGGCGGGTCATTTAGTATATAATACGTACTTTTCACATATGATGTAAAGAATATTTAACGATAAAAGCTTTCATTTATCACTTAGATAATTCATTTATTAC
>JAQIWH010000493.1:0-48135 GCA_034695005.1 Cryptops parisi | reverse complement strand
TAAGTGATATTGGCCACTTCCCGATTTGGCTGGCCATTACCCACTTTGGCCAACTTCGGACTTTGGCAGTAACATATGCATTAATAACCTGACAGTTCCCCTTTAAACTATAAAACCTATTGCAGCAAAAACTTAACTTACTACTTTGCAAACTGGACAAGAAACTCGAGTCAATCCATAATGCTGGCTATGGCTGTGGCAATGTGTTTCGGAATGGTGACTACTGCAGCTCCAGAGAGTCTGCAAGGAAGAAACGTCGCTTCGTTCACCATCCATTTGTCTTCTTTCAGGTTGAAACATTTGATGTCGTCCAACGCCGATTGCATTATCGAAGACAACCCACCACCAACCAATAGACAATCCTCTATATACATATAAAACAAAATAAACATTGTACACATTATTAAATTAATGTTGTTAAAATAAAAAAATTATATTTATAATAAGTTCCGCGATTAAAAAAACGTGAAGCTATTTTGCATACTAACTGTAAACAAATGCGATGGCGCAGTGACGACCTATGTCCATATTGGTCAGTTCGTGCCAGCGTTCAGTTTCAGGATCGTAAAAATCAATAGCGGAAGAGCTGCCCTTATGAGATGAGTGAAACTCCACTCCGCCGATAAGGAATAATTCGCCCATGTATTCTACGAGCGTTGAAAAGCAGCGTGGAATTCGCAGATTGTTAGTTTTGGTCCATCTTAACAACAAACAAACAAAATCTAACCAATTACCAAAGTGAAACTATAAGAAAACCTCGAAATCGGTGAATAAAGCCAATTACTTATCGTCTGGAGGATGGTAAATTTCAACCGAATCGGTGATGACACCTTTGGTATTTCTTTGGGTGTAACATATTCCACCGCAGACGATGATGTAGCTCTGAAACGCCAGCGATGAAAATCCCGTTCGCTCTTTGTACATGGGAGCCATCTCGTACCAGCTTCTGGTTTGAGTGTTATACATTTCCATCGACGATAGCAATCTAAACTTGTAATAATAATAATAAGAATTTAATTTTGAATAAATTTCATGAATAGCTTTCACGTTGTAGCGTTCCAACTGACTTCCTAGTTTCATCCTGGCCTCCGATTGCGTAAATATTTCCATGTGATGCAACAAGGGCGTGATGTATCCGATGATGTCTCATAGAGTTAATTTCTTGCCATTTGGCAGATGTCAGGTTCCAACACCAAGCTTTATTGGTGACGACAACATTTCCAAACGTGTCAAAACCAAGCTTACATCCTCCTGCAAAAATAAAAACAAAATGTCTAATTACTTGGTGAAAAATAACTAGCCATTAAAAAATTATTTTTCAACAATTGAAGGCTTGCCTGGAAGAACGTTGCATGTCAACAGTTTCAAGTAAATAGCTAAAAAATGTTTTTGTCTAGGCAGTGTTCTTCAGGATTTTTACTCTCAGTTTCGCAGGAATGTAGTGTTATTTTCTACCTGGTGATGGCACCACTAGCTAAGCCAATGTACGAGGAACGCCTTTTCATAATAATCTCGATTTTGGTTTTTTTGGCACTTTCAACATTCTTCGAAGCAAGCCTTCAATTCACAAAAAGATTTAAAAAAAAGTTCCTTCACCTGTAATGTAAATTTTGTTTCCAACAAATGCAGCTTTGGCGTAAAGAAGAGGTTCATCGAGCTCCAAAACTATTCTCCATTTTTCTTTTGCAGGAATGTAAACGAAGCATTGTCGACCTGTCAATTTGTCAACATAAATTATTCATCATATACATTTACAAGATCGATTGATTTAGCATAAGAAACAAATTTACCTTCCTTATGAGCTGGCTGTTTGGGTTTATAACAAACACCTCCAAAAAATACAACCGTAGAGATGAGCGCACGACCTAACTTCAATTTCTAAATTTAAAATCCAACCATTAATTTAAAGTCATATCGTCTAAAATATAATACAAGGCAATTCAAAATTTTCTAGCCAAACATTACATAGTGGTAAAAAAATGTCCGCAAACGCTTCGTTTTTTTTGGGGGGGATATATGGGATTTTGAATTTGTTTGGTGACTTTACCACCCTGTAAAGTTTGGCCAGGAAGATTTTTAATCACCCTGTATATTTATCAGCCATTTTTGTATGTATCAATATGTTCTGACCCTCATCGTTTTCTGAGCCAAAAATGATCTAATGCTCTTCTGTATCACTAGGGCACTTTTATCCAAATCCTGATAAAACATGTGAATAACAAAAATTCAAACAATTAACCCGTTATCAATGTTGTTGGTTAAATATACAACAAATCTGATTTTTACCTTCAGATGCTTACGGACGTAATGTCCCTTGAAGTAAGCCTGAATTAGCGTGGCCGCAGAATCTTTACATAATTTCTAAAATTATAACATTTCAATATTAACTTTAAACTAAAAGTGCCTTAAAATCTTTTTTAACTTTTCAAAAGACCTCATGATGTAATTGTTTTTCCAATCGTGCGTTTGCTTCCTCTCGTTCCTTTAAATAAATAAATAAATAAAATCAATTAATATAATTCGTTGCGAAATATTCATTTGTTTGCAAAATATTAATTTATTTGCTAAGTCTCAAATCAATAAAAAAAAAAATTAAATCGAAAAATTAAAATATTACAATGATATAATAACTATTTGCTTGCTATGTTTCACTTACATATAGCCACTGCCGTACAAGAAAACTTCTAAAACCAGCTTGAATGACAGCAGCGGCACCGTGTTGAACAGCCGTTCGTTGACGAACACAATAGCCACGCCACGCAGCTTGAATTATGATGGCAGCGTCCCACAGTGACATTTTGCAATCCACCAAGGGATGCAAATAACAACGCTGACGAATCGGTCCGAACGAAAGTTTCAACCTCCCCAGTTCCTGCGACTTTGAAGCCGATTTGTACCTACAAAAAAATGTGATTTTAAAATACCATTGATTGGTAATTTCCACAATGACACAAAAAAACTGCATATCTTACAAGTAGGCTTTGAGGATAAGATCCCGACATGCAGGCAGAGCGACAGCAGGGAGATTCTTCGGATGGAAAAACAAGTCGACGATCTCGCCGTCGGTGAGAAGATAAAAACGAACGCATTCCAATACTTGACTGGAAAAAGCGACGCGGTGAGGCCAGTCGTACGACAACCATGCAACAGCAGCATCAAACACTTCCAGCTCACTAAAACATTGAGTTGACTATGACTATAACATTGAGTTAAATCGGACCTATTTTATAATAAAGTGAATTTTATAGTCAAGTTTGTGCAATAACCCAAGAACAATGTAATGTTATCCAATCTATTCAGTGGCATCACTATTGGGGACCATCAGATGGGTGACACCATCAGAGGCGATGAGACACCAAAATGATTGTCAATAAAATGTTTCAGCAGAAATTTATTATTTTTCATAGACTCATGTAATTAGTTATAATCACAAAAAAAATAATTTTCCTAAGCCGAAATGTACTGTAATAATACAGATATCCACGAGGAATAAAATTATATGGTCTATAATTTTATCCACTTTCCTATTTGCCAACAGTGTTATGCTGGAAAGCCTTCCAAAGCTGTAGCAAAGCGCTGTGTTATGCTGGAAAGCCGGACAAATTTGTAGCCACGCGCTGTGTCATGCTGGAGAGCCTTCAAAAGCTGTAGCAAGGCGCTGTGTTCGGCAGGGAAAGTACTAATCACGCCATCAAATTATGTGGATTCTGTAGTTCTCATTTTAATAAAAATTCTATCAGAAACATCTAGTGTCACCAAAGAGATGTTCACATGTGCTTTTTCTGAACCTCCTTAATGCGTAGGCACGAGTGACATTTGGAAGTGCACCATGTATAGTGGGTGCAGAAACATCCACGACTGAGTTTCTATGGGTGCCAGAGCCCCCCCCCCTCCAATGCTTAAAAATGAAGCTTACCTTCTTATACGAATCTCATTATTATTTAACAGCCGAAGCAATGCATTGAGATGGAGACCATAGAAATCCGACGACGCAATGATTTCGGAAAAAGCGTAGGGATCGAGGCTGACATCTTTCGATTTCAACGCAATGTTGACGGCTAAGCTTCCTTCACCTTCGACTTCGGCTCGAGTTGGATAAGGAATGACAGCAGGTTTCATCTTTGGCAGTTTGGTACCCGACGTCTTTGCAACGGTTACACAATACTCAACTAATTCTAAAAAGTTAAAATACAGTGGTTTTTACAAGTAATAATAATAATATTATACTGATAAAAAATATTTTATATTGAAAAATGAAACAAAAACCAACCTTTTATCCTGAGTTGTTGTGCAGCTGTGTACACGTCGGCGAGATTCGCATTGGTGATGAGCATTTCTTTCTCGTGCATCCAGTTGTGCAGAATGGAATAAGTGGAAGCGGAAATGGTTGGCATCTGAATGAACGTGATCGACTTACACCCAAACAGGGTGAACACGTGGAAAAACCATTCCGATGCGTTGGCTAGCACTTTCCTGAAGTTGGAAAGAATTCCTCAAAATTCCCAGTTAAACAACAATTCCCAAGTTAGGCTGAACTTGTGTCGCACCTTTCAGATTTGAACTGCTGGTTACCGCAAGCTACAATGACCGTTCGAGGATAGTATTCGGAAAACCTCTCGGCATCTTGAGCAGTGGTTTTATCCATTTCGGATTTCAGTCCCTATATAAGGAAGATAAGCGAATGTTGAATTACAACAAGTAACTAATCAATCAAAAAAATGCCAAATGAAATCAATAAATTTTTTTAGACATTTACATTGATATCAGCAGCTTGTTCCCTATTCAACTCATTTGCATCCGATTGGTAATCGATGCCAGTCAACCCACCTGAATTCCATTGGCTGTCAAGTTCCGTTTGGTATTCCACGGTATCCTAGTTCAATTTGAAACCATTTAAAAAATATCTCATCGTCAATTGAGTACTGTTACCATACAATTGAACCTTCTTAACCATACACCAAAAACAGAAATACAGCAAGTCATTGACTAATGCCAGTTCCCTATATGCAAATTTGTCACAAATGCTAATCATAAGTAAATTGCTAATTGCAATTTTGTGTGACGTTGCACAAGTGACTAAAAGGTTGTCTAAAATAACACCAATCAGCTATTTGTATTGAGGAGCTAGGTGAAATGACTCAAAACTTAAGCAAACTTCGAACCATCGTAACTCCAGAAGCAAGCGTTTCCGACCAAATGTTCATGGGACATTTTCTGCTCGCCTAAATCCCTAGACCTCAAAGTTCATACAGACTATTCAGATTCACCCTGTAGAGTGTACTGACATAAGCAATGTGGAATAAAAAACCTCATTTACATAATGCCCATTTATTAAAACAAATTATTAAATTCAACAAAAAAAAACTGTATAAAAATTATCACGTAAAATCTGTTTCAGTGTAAAATGCGTCAATCGTCATACCTTTGGTTTAATTCTCGGATCGTTAACTCGACGTTCAAATTGCTGCTTACGTTCGTCAGCAAAACGATGTTCACGTTCAACACGTTTGCTTCTTGGAATTTTAGCACCGTCAACTTGTTGGCCCGACGACGGTCTATCTTTACCAGCTGTTGGCGACATGGCGTCAAAAAATTTCGAAGCGTCATCAACATCTCTCGATCCATCCTGCAATAATTGCTTATCCGGCTTTGCATCAGCAAGTGCCAATGTTGGTTTCAACACTTTATCAGTTTCCTTGACCGCAGGATTATCCAACTTATTCATGTAACGCCAGTAACTCTCGGATAACGGATTCGACTCATCTCTCGGCGATTTCGGCATCGCTGCTTTATTCCTGAATCGATCGATGTTCAGATACTCGTCTAACGATAACTTTTCGTCGCAAACGTCACTCCTTGGAGTTTTTCGATCATCCTTTTTTGTCATCATTACATTTTCCGCAGGGAGCGTCTCCATGTTTTGAGCCTGTTTTTCTGGTTCACGAGCACTCGTCTCTTGAACAGCAGTTTGAATGGGCAAAACGTTAACACCACCAGGACTTTGAGCAACGGGTTTCTCGATTTTGGACGAACCCCCGGCGTCACGAGGTGAACCGCCAGTTGCAGTTTTGCGTCGATGACGTATTGGCTCGAAGCAAACGCTACGTGCTGGAGACGAATGAGGCGACTCCGTGGTGATCTCCATTTGTGGCGGTAAACTAGGCGTCTTGAACTGCAGTCTTCCAAAAGGACTGCGACGATGTCGATACAAATCGCTGTCCTCAGTTTCCAAATACGTGCTCACTTGTGGAGGTTCTTCGTTGTCGAAGCGTGGAGATCGTTCAACATCATCACGGGCAACTGTTTTATCACCCGTCCGCGGAGACTTGTTGACAATGTAAACCAGTGGCGGAGGTAACGACGCACGCGTATGTTCATCTCTATACTTGACGCTGATTCCAGACGCCAGTCCGTCGAGATTGTAAAAAAATTCTTTACTATTGTCGTACGCTTCAACGTTCCTCAGCGGGACTTGGCGTCGTTCTTCCGCCATTTCGTACTCATCCCGCTTTTTTGTCCTCTCCAAATACGGATAAGCCTCCTGACGAGTAATCAAAGTCCGAGGCTTCACCGTGCCATGTTTCATTCTTTTGTCATCGTCAACGTTAGTGACCGGAACAAGCAGCATTTCGTACAAATTTTTATTGGGATCGACCGTTCGCGAAAGAAACTTTTCTTCTTTCCATTCCGTTTCATCCGCCATTTTCTAGCAATAAAACCAGAATTATAACAATGAATGATACCCCGTTGATTTAAACTTGAAAAACATTTATGACTTACTTTGATTCTAGGTTTATCTTTTGGCACATAAAGTGGCGACTCGTCTGTCGATTGGATTTCAGTCTCTTCGTAAATCCGAGGTGGGCCAACATGATCGGGATACCGTGCGGATAAATCGCTCGACGATGAATATTTCGACTTGCCAATACTACGCAGCAAGTAATCGGGCTTGAACGGAGAAGGGGGATCCTTGAAAGTGAGGGTTTTGCGTTTCCTGAAATTAAGTACAATTTGTCAACTTAAAACATAAATTGAGAAACTTGACAAATAACAAAACAAAAACGTACACATATGTCAATAATAATAATAATAGTCAAGTCAGCTTGTTATTGGCGGTTGTTAAAATCGAAACCAGTCATAAGTGCAACACCCTGTCACTAGATGGAGTTGGTTAGTTGGTTGTAAACGTACAAATATGTTAGTTTTGTAGTTATAAATCTAAAGTTTGTTATTAAACTTGGGATCCTTCTCTCATGCCGCTGTACTACAGCATGAGTCTACCACTAGTGATAATAAACATGATGAAAAATATAATTATTGACATGAAAATGTGCATTCAGCAACTTACTTTCTTGGTTTTGGCAAATAGACATGTTTCATCATTCGTCCCACGGGTGATCGGCTGACGGACGACTGAGTTTCGGATTGGCTATCGTCATAAACGACCTGTGAACCAGCGCAGCATGGATCGCGAAAGATGTCTTCTTCTTGATAAGCTTCCGTAGGAGCGTCAACCCTGTCCTCGTTGCAAACGTTGGGATCTTGCGTTTCAAACACAGGGTCATGAGAATGTGGCTTCAACACCAAGAGCAACTTGTTAAGCTGCAAAACAAACCAAAAAATAAAAATTAAATAAATAAATAAATAAAAACAAAAGAGATTAAGACATAAAATTGTACTTTCATTAATAGGATATAGAACAAACGCACCCCGAAGACAAGTTCGACAACCTTACCTGTTCTTGTGGTATTGCGACTTCGTCTTCACACGTTCTCTGCGTAGCCAGGGTTTCCTGTTCTTCATCCTCAAATTCGTCGACGTCGCACACTTCTTCTTCTCTGGTGGTTCCTTCGGCTTTCAAATCGTGTACTATGAACTGAAACGAAAAGTTAAAATTTCCGTTCCTGATCAATTCGCGCGATACTTAAATTGACGCCAACCTCTTCTTCGTCGCAACTTTCGTACGGTTTTCTTTTCCTCATAACAAACTTATCACTTTTGGCGCGTTGAAACATCGCTATCTAAAAGAACAGAATCAACAGGAGCAAGACGATCAGCAGAACTAATATAAAATAACAGATAAACATAACCAAGACTAAAAAAAACTAAAACCAGTTATTACTTGTATGGATTTAAAATAAAACACACTTTTAGGATACAATAACAACAACAACAACAATGCTGAAGAAGCAATGGCAACAATGTTTTACATTGAAAGAGCTCATTTACAAAAAAATACATTAAATTGAAACCTGTAATAATCAAATTCAAACATAGATGTTGAAAACAAAACCTTACAAATTTATCATCCTATTGCCACTATGTTAAAAGGTAAAAATCAACTAGTGAAACTTATCAATAACATCTAGTGCAATAACCAACACAAAATAATTGATAAAATATATTAAATATGCATAATGACCAGAGTTGGATTGAGTTCTGTTCCAAGACGGTTCATTATGTGTATTTTCATTACGTGTATTCGCTTTGCCACAATACGCATTGAACAAGTACAATAGCATTTTAAAGCATCAAGGCTAAAACTTTATCTTTACGTAGGTAAAATATCTTTAAACTAAATGGAATATTTTAATATTTTCTAACCCACCTAACCTTGTATCTACACCTAAACACTAGGTTAGGTAAGTTAGAAAATAATATTCCATTCATCTTAACGATATTTTCCCCACCAAAGTTTACCGCATTAAGATTATGTAGTAAACATTTGTTCCAACGTTTGTTATAGCTAACGATCAATGTTGCCTGTCTATGAATTCCGTTATGCAACAAAAAATCCTTCGTTGATTACTGAATGTTATGTCCGTACTTCACCTAGTCAATTCAACCAGTCACCAAAAACTGTCAATTCGCACCTTGTAATTTTTTAGCCCATTACGCACGTCAAAACTTTTTCAATCAAATTCCATCGATCGCAACTGTTTTTCTGACGTCCTACAAAAGTCCGGGTGTTTCGTCGTCGGAAAAACAGTTGGTATCGATGAAATTTGATTGAAAAGGTTTTGACGTGTGAAACCCCCTTAATTGAAACTGATCTAAAAATACGTTCAGGTTGCCAAGCGAAACAGCGCCAAAGCTATTTGTCATCGGACGAAATGTGCGTCGTTGATTGCCGCAAAGCCTGGCACACCTACAGCCTCGAAACAAAAAGCATCGAAGCCACGAGCGATGTGACTGTCAAAGTTGGTTCCAAAACATTCAAATGTCACAGGTTACAAACAAAATAATTAAACAGATGAAACCAACCAAACTTTACGCTGCGTCATGGTCAATTCCTACTTGCAGATTTATCCTGATGAGTCACAGTTTGTGGTTCCGAAATGTCATCATGCGCAAGTTGAACCAAATCCATTTGACCATTTTCGTGCCTTCCATCAGCATGTGCTGTTTCCAAATCATCTATGTGTACATGTACACGTGTTGTTTGCAAGCGAGACGAATCCAACTGCCGGAGTTGCTCAACGCCGCCAAGTATTTGAAGATGCCAGGTGAAGATCGGCAACCTTTGAAACTTCAAAGAGAGATTACGATTTAAAAGAACGATTTTGATTTCCAGCGTTGGTCGAAGAATGCGAGAAGCTTCTCGACGACACTCGCCGAACGGCGGTGTTAGTGGAAAAACTCGGCAGAGCATTCAGAAAACAAGACAACGACCAACTCCGAGGGCTACGGTATTCTTTTGCCAAGCTGTTTCCGCAACTGGTCAAAACGAAGCTTTTCTTGGACCTTACGCCGGAAGCGCTTCATTGGATCGTCTCTCTCGATATCCTAGAGATCCACAGGTACACCCTAAAAATAAAACTTCAAACCAACTTAAAAGCGGACGATACAAAAAGTTTCCGTTTCAATTCAAAAATAATTTATTTCAGTGAAATGGAAATTTTCAACGCGGTTACTTTATGGGTGAAACACAAATGGCTCGAACGAAGTTCTTGCATTCCTCGATTGATGTCCGCGGTCCGTTTCGGTCTCATGTTGGACGACGACTTGTTCAAATGCCTTTACGAGCCTCGCAACGCTCCCTTCATGAAGCTTCATCAAGTCCGAGAAATGATCCTTAAAGGCTTCTTGTGAGTGTGCAATTCGTTTTCAATGATGCAAAACAAATTATAATCATCAAACAAACGAAAATAGACAGTGTTTTAAAAAAAAATTGTTACACTTTGACAAAGTCATAACTAACAAATAATACTACAGGAATGTGCTATGCATCAGTCGATAGAAAAACTCGACAAGTTTTATCGAACAGTTACAATGACCCAATGTGGGCCTGCAACGTTACACAGATCGAGTCTAAAATCCAGTTATTTTCATACAATGAGAAAGTCCAGTGTCTATTGTCGCGTTGACAGTAGCAATTTATTGTCTCAACGTCTTCTGTTGAGGGGGCACCATTTTGCTACGATGATCCCTCTAGCAGCAGATGTGCAAAACATCAATACAACACGAAAAAGTCGTTTTTTGTGTCCACCGATTCAAAACTCACTCCCGTACTATTATTCGTTCCTTAGTTATGACTACGCCAAAAAAGGTAACAACCTTTTTGAAACACCCTGTATTCCAACGTGGATAGGTACCATATTGTCAGTGAAACCAAAATGACCGATCAGTACGAAGAGTTACAACCGCAGAGCAGAGTTATGTACACCTACGTCAGTGCTCAGGTATAAAATTCGAATGTAGGAAATAAAGTCAAAAGGAAAAAAAGTCAAAAGTTGTTTTTTTGACGTCTTTTTTTCGACTTTATTTCTTGCAATTCGCTCCATTTGAATCCATTATCACCAATCACACTGTTATAAATTCTGACAAAATCACATTAAAGGTGCTTAAGGAAAAGAAGCGTCCAGTATGCTTGCCATTGTACGGTTCATCGGTCGAGGGCTACGTTAAAAATGAAAAAACTATTGAGCTGGCAACGTGCGCTAAAGTACCGAAAGGGAAAAAATCAAAACACAAGCCGCCCAAGACGATCGACAACGATCCAACACCATCGGATGAACCTGTAAAACAAATTGTTCCCAAACCAGAAGACGATTCGTTACAACCGCCTCAAGATCCGACCTATCCGTTGTACGACGACGAACCAGCCATGGTGACATTCTCTCAAACCATGAAGAAAAAAAAGCAACTGCATTGCGAACCCATACGTTTCGAGCAAGTCAAACGCTGCGAAAGCGACGTCGTTCCAGAGTGCTGCGACAACAAGATCTGCAAAGTTCACAAAACGCATCACAGTTTAGGGCTATGCAAGACGCAAGTGACACCGGGTGGAATTGGTGTTGTTCCCGAACGTAGCGATATCTGCAAAAGCTACAGGAGTCGTCGGGGTTTCAAAACCAATGACGCGTCGCCGAATCCGAGCAATATCGTTCCCGAATGCACCGACCAAACCTGTGGTGAAACTTATTATAAAACATCTTACGATTTAGGATCGAGTTACAAAAGCGACGCCAGCGAACAGCCAACGTTTCTCCGAGCAATGGACGTCGTCGGTCGTCGAGGCATCAAACTTTACAGTTCGCATAAACAAACGATATAACCCTGCATCTTAGAAACAAAAATAGTTGTTTAAGTTTATGTTTGTTGTATAGAATCCAGGCATTCTATCTTTTGGCAAAGTATGAAACGACACCTTGTATGCAACTTAGGTTAATTAAACTAAGGTTAACATAATTTCCTGTAAAAAAAGACCTGAAATTGGGCCTAACTATAAAAGCTACCTAATTTCTTCCTTGACAACTAGTGCAATGCTAATTTCATTACATTAGCCTAACTAGGCGTGGCATTCTATAGAACACTTGGATTCTATACATCGCCGGTATCATACACTTTTTTATGACACAATTTTTATGAAAATATTCACTGCATAAAAATAAATTGCACAAAAAAAAATTGAATTCCGTCGGTGACACGTCCATGTTGCAATGTTATTTTTCATTTATTTACTTATTTATTTATTCTTGCTCTTATCAAATAATGTACAATTAATTGGAAAAAGCAGAAGTTTGACAGTTGCCAATATCAAATTTTTTTTTTCTTCACTGTTTTAAACAACGCTGTCATGTCCGAGCCTTCATGAAAAAAACAAAACAAAAAACAAAAAAACGACAAAACCCATTGACTGTCAAAATTAAAAAAAAGTTATCAATCGAACATATAACGGTGAATCGGCTCCATCGCTGCAAATCTCTCCTTTACGTATGTACAAAAAAAAATATACGATAACATATAATAATTATTATTAAAAACAAAAACAAAAAAGTTGAACCACCAGCATAACGTGCAAATGATCCTTTTGTGTTACTTTTTCAACTTGGTAAAAAACAAAAAATATGCCAAACAAAAAAACCATGACTTGAGAAATTTTTCCGAAACTGTTACTTTGAACATCATGACTCGCAATGAAATATATATATATATATATATATATAATCAAGTAACGTATTATCAACATCCGCACTTTTCGTTTCGTTGTAAATTTTTTTGCTTACTTTTGGTCGAATCACCATTTTGTTTTTTTTTTCCGAAACGTTCATCTTCTTTGGTAAACAACACAATCAATTGGCAACAAGCTTAAAAAATGTTTACACTTCATGTTAAAAAAAAAAATAATTAAACAAAATATATATTGATGAAAATTGGCAAAATTGAAACAAAAAATGTCACCAAAAACACCAAAAAAAATAACTGAAAATGAAAAATAACAAAAAAAAAATATCTGACCACTCGCTACAAACGTGCCGATCCAAAAATTTTTCTCGTCCGTTCCGAAAAAATTAATAAATAATTTGTTCAAGTCTGTTTGGGAGAGAAACGCGTACAAAAAATTAGAAATATTGTCACCGTCACTGGATATGCAGTTGTTTTATATTTTATAGGTATCACATTTAACTTTCCGATCCGTGAATGATGCTTCTTGAAAAAAATAAAAATATAAAATAATAACAAAAATAATAATAATAAGAAAGTAAATGCAAACAGGAAATGACGATCTACGTTCTTCTTGTATACTCTTTCAGAGCAAAACAGAAATTTGTATATGAAGAGAATGTTTGGAACACTAAATAACGAAATGTAGAGAACCACTCGAGCTACAAACGCTGTTCAATGTAGTGGACAGTATCATCGACACCGTTTTTTGTTGGTTAACCAAGACTAGGCAGATCTCAATTATTACAAGTTGCATCTAAAGGTACTGGTCAAAAAATAAAAATTATTAAATAATAATAATAATAATAATAAGTCTGTTTTGTCTTAAGGAGAATAATTATCTCAACGTTGACAAAATTGCGGGATCTATTTTTTTTTGTTTTGTGAAGAAACTTAAAAACTGTGCAAAACAAAATTCTAAAAATAAAAATATTACTGTATTTTTTGTCTCTTTGTATTTTTTTGTCATCTTCCAAACACAAATGTTCAAAATATTCGTTAACCTTTCTTTCTACATTCATCCCAAGACTGGAGGAATGGCTCGAGATGCAAAATAACCAAAAAATAAAATAAAATCAAAAATAAATAATAATAATAATCATAATAATGCAAAGTCGAAAAATAAAATATAATTATAATGAGAAAAAAAAAAACAAGAAAACAAACTTGGCTGCCACTCGTTGCCTCAAAAATCGTCAACTTTTCGCACGTGTACACACCGAGTTAATCGATTCCTTGCGCATCATCACTTTTTCCGTCACTTTGCGAAACCTTTCCTTTAAGGAAAAGCAGCACCATTTCCAATCATCGGAGTGTCACCGTTTCCATCACATCAGACGTCCGTCTTGCACGATTTTTATTTTATTTTACTTTTTTAAAAACAATATGCGGATGTTCTTCCATTTTTAATTTTCCTCTCAGGCATCGTTGGCAGCAGTGGTGGTGGTGGGAGTGGTCGTGAGATTGGGTTCTTTGAATTCGTTCTCTTCCCGAACTTCTCCAGCGTTGCCTCCTTCGTTCAGAGAGAACATAGTCCGCCAGGGAGCCTCACCAGCGTTGCAAAAAACTTTCAATTGCTCGCACGACTGCTCGCTCGTGGAGTTTATACCCCTAAGCAAGTCAACAGAGGCAACTTTCACACATTTGGTGCAGAGATAATAAAAAAAATACAAAAGCATTTACAAAAAAAAAAAAAAAAATAACCAGGCGTTCGTGAAGCGAATTCTGACATTTTCAATTTTCAAATTTGTCATTCGAAATGAACGTCTAAAATAGGGATCCGCCAATTAGTTCTCAATTCCCACACTCACAGTCGTTTCCAGTCTCGCTCGAAACCCTTGAGCGTTCACTTTATGTTAACAGGTCCAATGAGTCGAACCAGTTATCAAGACTCTATACAAGGGTGGTCCTAAACTCGATACATGAATTCAGAGGTGCAGGAGGGAACGACAAGGGGAGTAACTTTCACCAAAAGTACACACGCTAGTGCTACGCATCTTTAAGAGGATGTACAAACGAGATACAGGTCAAACCTTACAGCACTTTATACACTGCATGCCGTGCAATGACTGGCTGACATGCTCACTCGATATACTATTTTGGTCAAAACACTTCAAGCACCTGGTGTACGAGACACTTATTGAGCGAATACGTACAATGCTTGGAGTGTTGAACACACCTTGGACAACATGCACTATTGAACAGACCTTGTAACTTATGGATGTAGTCTATTTGCCAGAAATGTTTACAAATGATGAATCTATTCAAAAAATAAAATTTCTTGCTAAGAAATGGTATTTGCTACAAAACAACAATTTCAGCCTGCAAATAGCTTCTTTTCTAGTGTTTTCATCAAAACATTAAAACGCAGAAATGTTTGACCTGCGACTCATTTTCACACGCTCTTTAGCACCACCTCACGCAAGTGCTTTTGGACATTGGTTTAGATTAGATCACTGAATTCTGATCTCTGAATTCGTTGCATCAAATTTAGGACCACCCTGTATAAAAAAATAAGAATATCTCTCAACCTATGACAATTTAGTGACAGAACCCTCAATTAGCTACGCTGTCTATGTTGAGTAATGACTAGAATTTAGACCAAAGCTGTATAGGTAGTCATGGTCTAAATTCTAGCATAAATGTGTAACATTATATAGGTGTGAATGTATACAACATAAAAACATTTATAGATATATACATAAACACATATAAAAATGCAGCTCAATTACTACATAGCTATGTCCCGGCTAGTCAACGCATGATGATGAAAACTGAAAACGTCTGTGACAAAATTTCTCTAAAAATTCCCTGCTAATTTGGAACCACTACGAATACGAAAAACAAAACAAAACTTATGACAAGACGAACCTCGGCAAACTTTTGGCGTATTTATAAACCGTTACCAATTTTAGAAGCCAATTCTATAACAGTTCGACGATCGTTTTGGAACCAACATTTCGTCATTATGATGAAACGCCAATGAAAAACAATAAACAACCCATGTTGTCAACGGTTCGATCAACAAACCAACTCTTCGCGGGAATATTAATATAATGTGCAAATAAACCACAAAATACATATTTCATCATTAATAGTTCATTATTCAATTTCAGCAACATCTAATAATTTACAGTCATCATGAATGTCAGCTTAAATATGAAATCACATCAGCTCGTTACCGCTGTGTTTTTTTGTTTTTTTTTTGGTACCGGTCACATTTTTTTGTTTTCTCAACATTCGCTTACATCAGCATTTGATTGGACAACCACCGCTGATGAAATGCCAATCGTTGATTAAAACACAAATTAAACAAAAAAAAATTTTCAAAATAAAAATTAAATTCTTTAACTGACTACTAAGGCATGTAAAAAATACAAAAAATAAACAAAACAAAACAAAAAAAACCAAAATATAAAAACGAAAAAAAAACAAAAAAAAACAACCAAAATTCTTTTGCAAGTTCACATATTTTGTCTTCACTATGGATTGTCAAGTTAATAATTAATAATAAAACACAACAACAACAACAACGTTCATGAACACCTGGCATGATTTTTTCACAATTGGTCACTTTGAATATCGAAAAAAAAAAACAAAACGAAAAATGCATGTAATCGATGCGATCGAAACTAAAAAACAAAATAGGCTTCAAAGCCGTCACTTACCCGTGCACTTGTTGTTTCGACGATGGCATCAAACTGTTTCTCCCGTCTTCGACGTTTCGAACCACCTTCCTCGGTTGCGGTGGTAAATTCTGTTGCGGTTGCTGTTGTTGCTGTGAAGTTGACTGTTGTTGTTGTGAAGTGGTCTGTTGTTGTTGTTGTTGCTGTTGCTGTTGTGTTGGTTGTGGTGGTGGTGGTTGTTGTTGTTGTTGTTGCTGCGATGGTTGCTGCTGCTGTTGTTGTTGCGGAGGTTGCTGTTCTTCTGTAGGAGCAGCAATTTTTTGGCCCTGATTCGCTGGTTGACCCTGCTGAGGTTGCGACGACGTGTGATGAGACTCGACGGTCCTGCCAGGGCGTGCAAAAGGAGGCACGGCTTCCGGTTGAGGACTGTCTGCCTCTTCCGACATGTCTTGATCTTCCGGCTCCTGCAAAAAAAAATAAATCATTTCGTCCAAGTTGCATTAGTTCAGGAGAAAACAGTTCAGCACCTTTGACATGAATCAAAAACATATTGTTTTGATTAAATTGCAAAAATAAAATAAATAATTGAATAAATAAAAAATACTGTATTTTCGCGAATATTAAGATGCAACTTTTAGGGATTTTGAGTGAAAAATAAATTATATGACACACACACAATGAGATACATCTAAGAAAAAGCTTACTGAACAATGAAACTTGAGCTGTGATTGGCTCCAATGTAGCATGTTTGTTTTGCAATTTAAACATTGGAGGATACTGGACGACTCCGAATAACACATTCAATCATCTATTTTTTTTTTAATAAATATCATTTTTATACTAAAATAATTATCTTTTTATATTATAATAAACATCTGCTTATATTATAATAAATATCTTTTTATTTATCTAGTTGTCTATTTATAATTTATACAAGAAACCCACGAATAAAAGATGCCGCTAGGGACCACCTTGTGCAAAAGATCCTGTACAAGAAGTGTCTTATAGTCACGAAAATATGGCTATATTCAGTTTTCCAATAAATCATTCTAAAAAGCGATTTATTGTCGAGCTAGTTCAATTGCCACCCCCCTCTTTGCCACTAAGAACAAACACATAATCCCCACGTATCTTCCGACACATGACTCCACCCTCTTTCAAAACGTCAACACTTTTGTTTTTAAAAAACCAATGACATGTAACTAATTTTCTAAAAAAAAAGCAATTTATAAAAAAAACAAAAACACTCACTTCTTCGGGACAGAGTTCGCAGGCTTTGGACAATGTCATTCGGGCACTGTGTGACCGTTCCAAGAAGTAACTATTCGCATACGGTATACAAAGGAGACTATCAACACAAATAACCAAACCTACACTTTCCAACTAGAATGATAAGGACATAAACAAAATCCGATATTCTGTTGGAATAAACAACATTACCCATTCGACGTTTCATTGGATTGTGCTGGCGGAGACCAGTTGTTGTATGCATACTGGGCATTGGTTGAATAAGGGCGCTGTAAACAATCAGGTGTCTTACGAATTAAAAACAATTTTGTCATTAACAACTAACCCGCTAAAGCTGAGACGACGACGACGACGTCACCTTTCCAGTTATGGTGTGTCCGTGAAAAGAACAAAACGCTACTCACCCTCTCCAGCTCGTCATGCAGCCATTCGATGGCCCAGGTCCACTTGCGTTTCAATTCGCCGTTGCTGTGCAGCATATGCGCTGCGGCAGGACATGTTGTGAATAGCGTCACCATGCACTTGATGCACTGATAAGCTCGTTTTTGGTAATGATTCTTGGAACGTTGAATTGTGTCAAACAGACCGTCACGATCGTCTGGAATGCCTGCAACAAAAGCAATCGAGACATTTTTTCTACGTCAGTCGACAAATGAAATAAATGAACAAAAAATGACAGGCAACTCTCGATTCACAAACAATGGCTATAAGGGATGTCACACCATTCACAACCCCGGGTGTTGCTTACATACCTTTTAGAGCATTATGAATACGGTGGTTCTGCCACGAATCCTCGAGCACGAGCATGTGAAGCAACAAATCTAAATAAGGCCTTAGTTCGTACGTGTATGAATAAGCAATTTGCCACAGCAATTCGCTCAACACAACAGATGAAAAATGGGGATTCTCCCATGAGCAGAACTGAAAAATACAATCGAATTAACGTTTCAACACATCATTCCACACATCGACATGTTCAAAATTCTTCACTTTACTTTATAAAAACAGGCAAATGAATGAACAAGAACGCATAAAAAGCTACATCAATTTTTGTTCATTAACAAAAACTGGATAGCCTTCACACACATGAAACATGCTGTTAGTGTTACTTTATGCCAATAAAAAAGAGATGAAACAAAAAATTGAAAAACCTTCAAAAGTTTAATAGTGTCTTCCGATGTGTTGGCATCTTCGATAATTTTCTTAACATAGCTCGTTCTTCCATAAAGAATTTCACCAACTAAGGTTTGAATTGGCATGATGTAATCACCGCACGATGAATCACCATGGACATTTGGCAAAGATGCATTATTCTAGACAAACACATTGGAATAAATAAATCAATCGATCAAAAATCGATTAAAAGATAAAGCTGTCAGAAGGTAAATCAAACTTGAAACGATTCTGAATTCAACTTAATGGTACAACAAAAAAAACAACCAAATTGTAATTGTTCGTTAACTCTCAAATTGTTTTAAAAGAGAATAAAGGGGGTAGGGAGGGGGGTTAATACAAGTCAAAACATGTTACTGCCTCTATTGACTACACAAAACACCTACCAATCCCCTTTTTGACTCACCCTGTATAATGAGATTGAATTCGGAAACCAACAAATAAATGAAAGAAGAATACTCACTGCTGACGATGACTGCATCTTGGATGACACATCACAGCATCGAATGAGCTGCGATACCACTTGGTACAGTTTGCCTAATTCCGCGTACTGATATTTTATCGCTGGTCCAGGACCTTCGTCCAGCGCAACCAGCATGAACGTTGCCGGCACGTTCAATTTCAATAGCTGCGTTCGCTACGAATCGCAAAAAAAAATATATATATAAACAATCGATCGAAAAAGTTGGTTGTCAACCATGTCACACAAGACGACCAAGAATGACAAAAAAAAAAAAAAAAGGGGCTTACTTCTGGTACTCCGAGGGAAGCATACATAAGAAACAAACTAAAATACTGGGTCAAATGTCGACCATGCTCGGAAACCTCTTTTTTCAAGAGGGACAACACAGCCTGAAGTAAATGATCACTTAACGTAGCATTTGGATCAGCTACTTGACAAGCTAACACAAACAAGATGAAATTGCATTACTTTCAATGGTTATAGGAACGTGCTCAAAATCGTATGGAACAAAAAACCTTACAAGGAACAGGTGGTGGACAAGGACCATCCTGCAGTGAAAAATGGGCTAAAAATACTATTACTTTGACAAAGGCATTTCGAACCTGTAAAAAAACACAACATACGAATTCTAATGAGCCATCTCGATCAACCGTACGAACGCAATAAACACCGTTCCACCGAACAGCGCTCGGACCACGCTGTACAATAGTCTGACAACGTACCTCGGTGCTAGGACACTCCAGGAGGTATTCGGAAAACCGATGGGTATGGGCAAAAAGAATGTTGGTCGCAAACCAGTGACGAACCTTCTGACTATTGCGCAAATGAATACACAGTGCATCGTACCATTCATTGGCAGAACTTCTGTAACAAACGACCACCACTCAATCCAAAATGCCACCCGATCAACACTACGCCAACCCACCCGCAACTTAATTCTAATCTGGCGTTACGGTGTTACTAGTCACCTAAGGGTTTTCTTCGTATGGAATCCAGTTGTGAACAAGAATTTGGAAGCCAACTGAATACTGAGCATTGCCAGCTCTTCACCTTCGTTGCTCTAAAAAAACAAAAAATCCCATTGCATTAGTATGTATAGCGAGCGTAAAAATACAAACGCACAAAACAACGACGATGCCACGCACGTACCAATTTATCTTGGCCGTTCTGGAGCGAAACGTAGGGAGCGTTACAACTGATTAGTTTCTTCATAAACTGGAAATACTCCAAACTGAACTGATTTCGATTATGCATGAACTTGACGTTCTGCCTTCGCACGCTTCTCTCAATCGCCATCGGCATCTTCATCATCGATAGCTTGTCGGCTGTGATGGAATACACATCAGCAACTTGAATGGTTTGAACGATCCATTTTAAAAACACAACAAGACCAACGTGCACCCAACTCGAGTCAATTTTCACAATTGTACAAGCTGGTGCCAATGATTCCAATCTACAAATGAAGTCAATCAACACCTCAATTAAAAAACACCTACCTAACGACAGCTCATTCAAACTACGGTTCAGGCTCTTCTCATCAGCATCCAGACGCTGGTAGAATAAGATGTAGGCATTCCACCATCGTTTCTGACGTCGGTACGACATCCTCTTGTGCATGTGATCAAACACTTCACCCATGTATTCACCACCAAAACACTGATTTTTCATTTCCTGAATAACGCAAGTAATTAAAATTGTTCAAACATTTATAACACGCACCAACAATTGGAAAATATAAAAGATAAGCAAAAAAGACAAACTAAAATAAAATAAATTAATTAAATTAAATTAAAAAATAAAATAAATAAAATTTAAAACAAATAAAATAAAGTTAAATAAAAAATGAAAAAAATAACAAAATTTAACAAAACTATTAAAATTTTCCTTACTTCATCATCATCCATTTTGCATTCCATCACCTCTCCATCATCAAATTTGTACCACCTGAACGATCCATCCGAATGCCTAAACAATGTCGCAAGATTAACATCCGTTCATCATTTCGTTGTTAATGGCAAAAAAAATCAAAAATGGCTACCTATGCAAGATGTACGAATAATAATGTCCTCCGCTAGCCTGACCACTGTGAACGACGATGCCCTTCAACCTGTACTTTGTGCACGTCGGTTCTTGGAGAATCTCATCCTCGTCTAGGTCATCTTCTGCATGAATTATCTCGCCTGTAAAACTTCCCAATCATCTCTATGCCTCTTTTTTTTTTGTTGTTGACAATTTATAGACAAAAGCGTTCGTCCCTACCTTCCATCTTTGCCAATCCCCACACGGTGTAAGGGCCCATGTCCAGCTCACGAGGGAATTCGAAATAATCGTTGAACTTGATGGCACATTCACGCTCCCAATCGTAATCGAAGCGTTTCAGCTGGATGGCCAAAATTGGAGGCAACTTTTTGATACACATGCGTTTGACGGTATCCACCTTGCAACATAAAATACATACATTTTTAGACACTCAAATAAACAAAATTGAATGCAGCGATAGAGGTGTATAATGTTTTCCAAAGCTCACCTTCTTGTTGCATTTTTCGCAATGATAAGCGTTGGCACCTTCCAGAAGATCGCCTTTCACATACTGTTCTAATGAATCCAACAAGTTGCTGTGATTTCGTATATCAATGTTTAATGTCGTAAACGATTCTTCTCGTGAATACCTACAACAACAAATGCTCAGACCCAGACTTTAAAGGCCTCCTCACACATGCAATTTTTGGTGTGACAAGTGGAGCAACTTTTTTGGGATAACTGTGGTGTCAGCTTCTTGTCCACCGGTAGCAAGAAGCCGACATCAGTCATCCTCCACAAATTGCTCCACTTATCCCACCAAAAAATTGCACGTTGTTTGGAAGCCTTCGTTGACGCTTTCGTCGTTTTGAACCACCAACGACAGAACACTCACCTATGTGGACAGTCTTTGCAGATTTTCTGATCAGCAAATGATCCACCTAAAACCTTAGAAAGCATTTGGTCGTGCCCTAGCGCTTTAAGGGCTTCATCAATGCTATCTACCAAACTGTTGAAAAATTCAAGCGCGTCGTGTTGCTCGCGCAAATTGACGGGCTCGCCACCTAACCTATTGTATTTCAAGGAAACGACATTGCACGTTGAAAAGGAAAATTACCTAATGAAAAAAGTTGTTAAACCATTCTTCCGCCTTGTTCAATAGCTCACTTGAAATGTTTCCATAACCCACGTGGAACATAATACTGAAGTTTGCTGCAAGCCAAGTGTCCAAAAATGGCCTGCACCTGTTTCAATACCCCAAGATTGTACTCGCGCCGACACTCTTCCTTTTTCATCATCCTATCTTCGACATAACTATCGCTCTCTCCGCCTTCCAAATTATTCTGGAACCAAGGCAACCGAGTGAGAAAATGCAATTAAGTCGTCAATAACACTAAAAACCCCAAACCATGCAAAACCATACAATTAAAACATTATACAAAAATAGCCAAGAAATAAATAATCAAAAATAAAATTGGAAAGGAAATGAATATGGTTTTAAGAAATTCACTTAATTTTTACATTTTGACTTTACAACTAAATAAAACATTTTAAAACCCAATCAAAATGTCGCAGAGTTTGCAGTTTTCCCAATCCAATTGATCTTACTTCATTTTCCAACTTTTCATCCCCCGAAAAATCCTCTTCGGGATCTGTAACAGCACCTTCGGTACTAAGTATGTACGTTCGTACATCGTCGATCATGTATAACTAGAAAAGCAAACGTTCCCATGTTGTTACATACCAACACACACTTTTACCAGTACAAAATTTTGTAAAGTCTAAAAAGAAGAAACCTACTTGCTGGAGAACTGAGTTCATGTAACAAGTAGCACCTGCGTTTTTCAATCCAACGAAGCCTTTGTTTGGCCTGGGGCCAACCGGCGGAAGATATTCCCATTCCGATAGGCACTGGTCTTTATCTACAAAAATAAAAAGTGAAATTTGAGGACACGCCATGTGACAATAATAAAATTTCAAACGCTAATTAAATAGCAAGAAAAAAAAATCTCACCTGAATAATACATCTCCGTGATCATGTTGGCCAAAATTCTAAGGTTCGGGACGCAACCGGTGCACAGAGCAACAAGCAGATCAGATGCAGCTATAACGGTCAAAGGGGTGGAACATACAGGAATGGCCTGTTCCGCAGACATTTCTCCGTTCTTTTGGAACTGGAGAACGATTTTCGATGCGGGAAAAATAAAGTCTTCCACAATTTCCTAGCAATTCAAAAAAAAATTTCTTTCTAACACCATCGTTTCATGAATTAAAAGCTTGTGAAAAAAAAAAGTTGTCCGAGAGGAACCTTCATTTCCATTATTTTCATAAGTAACATTTAGCTAGCAATTTTTGCTTACAGCAACTTGACAAAGCAGACAGTACAGTACTGCAATAACAATTTTCGATTTTCTTTCAGACGATTTTTTGATTTTTTCGATTTTTGACCCCCCCCCCAACGATTTTTTAGATATGTTAATTATCGATTTTTTCCCTCAACTAGGGTGTGTGACTGCATCTTGTTGTCTTATACGTTACAAGAAGCGTTGCAATAAAAATTTACCAAAAACAAAACATTTTTTCTTCTGATGTACCCTCGAACGTAGGACTTTACTTACGTCCAAAGAAATAAAAAGTCAAAGTGTGCTCTCGGAGAGCGAGCTCAAAGTGCTCCAATTTGAATGGTTGAACTACAAACCCTGATCAACATGACGTTTTTCTTCTCATCTGAACCAATTTCGTACTTCCGTTCCGAGTTTAAGAAAGAAACCAGTTCTCTAGCAATGCCCAAATGTCCTTCCAGAAGCGCTTCCTCTACTTGGCTGTCTCCAGTTGAGAGAATGTTTTCCTACACAAATACAAAATAATACAACAAAAAACATGTCAACATTAAAAACCACTCCAACTAGTGATATTTTTCTTTGCAAATTCTGCTTTTTTACAGAATACAAAATGCAAAAAACCAAAACAAAAAATATTCCAAACCTACCCTCACTTTTTTCAACCATTGAATTTCATTGGTCAACAAAGATTCAACGTTTGGCAAGGAGCAATTACTTCCGCAAGCATAATTGAGCAGCCTGAAAACAAAAGCAAAATTCACATCAGAAAAATAAAACAGCACAACAGACAACCAGAAAACTGACAGCGATTTTTCAGGAAGAAAACAAACGTACCTGCATAATAATTGAAAATATTCATGTGAACTTTTGGCATGTTCTTTCACTGTATTTTGCTGAACACACAAAAAAAAAGTTTCGTTATCGCCAATTTCGTTCCAACAGAATAATGTAATGTTAAACAAAATTTTATAAAATTAAATACAAAATAAAAAGACTCGGGTTCTCACAGTTGATGACTTGCATGGCCGTACCAGAAGCACGGTGAAGAGGAGGCTAATGAAAAACAGAAGTGCTTGGTTGCCCGATGAACATTTCGTTGCAATCAACAAGAACTGTTCCGCCGCTGAAATTCTCACAGGTCTTCGAAAAACAACAAAAAATTCCGAGTCAATTGAAAAAATTTGTACTTTCAAGCAAAATAAAATAAAATAAAATAAAATAAAATGACAATTACCTGTTTTTGGATAGCAGCAGCAAGTCGATGATAAAAAGATGCCAAGCTTTGTCTTTGGTTAACGTTTCCAGCGCTTGGGGATAGAGAGCGAGTGCTAGGGATAGCACTTCCAACGCCTCTTTACATACTTGCAGGTCTTCATTTTCAGGCTGATGATACCAATTTTGCTGCGAAACAAATCAACGATAACCGTTACTGTTGTTCTGCAAATGGGACAATGAGAATCTCAAAATTTCATTTGAAACAAACAAAACATTTACGTGAATTACTTGCGTCTCTTCATTGTTCACAGGCTTAGTCGACACCTGTGAATCAATATCAAAAATTAACACAAAATATTGCATCTACGCATGAAACTGCGTTGAAACCGCATTGACTGATTCGCAACGCTTACTTTCTCGTGAAGCCTGTGCAGTTCCTCGTGTGAAGAATGAACCAGATGCATGCTTCCCGTAGACGATGACCAAGCTATTTTGATGATGGCACGAATTGTAGCCATGTCTGGCATATGTCCCGTCGCCTACCAAACACAAATTATCAATGAAACCCACACACACCGCACGTGAAAAAGTGCCAAAAAAAAACAGCATGTTGCAAAAACATAGTGGATTACGTCCACGTACAACAAGGGATTGAATCGGCCCACTTTTCGACATTACCTGATCTAGTAAATTCTGTGCCAAACGTATTGCTACGTTACGAAGCATGTACTCGGCACTCGGGTTCGGGATGTGGTGGAAAGCTTGCTGCAGAATGACCGCGTGGTTGTGAGTGCTTGCAGAAATATTGGTCGTGGTGCTGTCAGGTTGGCAAGCTTCCGCAACAACATGCACCAGAGCATGGCCAACTGTTGTCAACATTAGTTTGCAGATTTTTAAAACAACATGGTACGCAGTCCTGAAAAAATATATATATATATATATATATATATATATTACAATTTCTCATTGAAAACATAAATAATGAAAAGGAGACTCCTTTAAACAGTTGCAAGGCGTTTCTCACCTTTTGGTTGGCGGATCTGCGTTCGGTAAGAAATTGTTCTTAGTCAGCATTCCCAACACGCAAGGAACGCCTCCACTCTTGACAAAGTTATACTGAAAGAACATGCAACAACAACAAATCGTTATTTAATCATTAACTTAACAAGAAACATCACCGATACTGTAAAAACAAACGCACCTGGAATTCAAAAGCCTCTTCAGACATTGGACTTAGAGCCGGCATGAGAAGCGCATAGGTGACCTTCGAATTTTTGAAAGCAAATTTGACTCAACCAAATAATCAAATTTTCAATGAAAATAAAGTCAAGTACAAAAACTATTGTGTCGTGAAAAGAAACGACATCAACAACAACAAAGTTTGTCCGTACCTCCAAGCTGTACAAAACTTGCGACGGGGAAGAAGCAAAAAATATAGATTCTAAGGAGGGAGAAAGTGACTGGTCGCCTAATTTGGCATGGTCTAAACAAAGGGCCCGTAACTTGTCCACAGTGTGAACATCTGCAAAATTAAAACAAACAAACAAAATTTAACAAAACAATTTTACCAACTATACAAGTGAAGCAACACATCAATCCCTAAACGCTTAAGAGCTGAAAAGTGCAAAATCCAACGTCACCCAACGTCACCGTTACCTGCTGGCATAAGCTTCAGCAGTGCTCTGGCACCATCCCTAAGTTGGGGAATTTGCATAGAGCTACCAAGATCAGCCAATTGAAAAAGAAACTGTGTGTACTGGGGTTGTTGCGACATCAACTGCAAATACAATAAGCATCCATTTGCCGTTCAAAACTCCTTCAATCATCTCACAATCGTTCTTTGATGCTCCACTCACCACTCCAGGTAAACAGCTCTCTGTCTCAATGTTTGGACCATCGTACGGATGATGCGGAGATCCTGTTGAGCTGTCTGAGCTGCTGTCTGGAGATGACGGCATGTTCGCACCCACCTGGCACAACTTCGCCGTGATCAGCTAACATTTCCAATTGACAATAATTTTTCGTATCACTTCATCATCGCATAGCAAAAATTGTTTACTTCAAAGACCATTTGTCTTGTTTGTTTTTGTCTTACCGTCTTGTCACGCAATGGAAATACGGATACCAATTTTTTGTCATCTGCTGGTTCGAGCAATTCACCGTTCACGAACAAATCTACTTTCATATTGGTGTTGTTGCCCTTTACTCTGCATAAGAAAAACAAATAAAATAATAATAATGAAAATTAAAATAAAATTATGAGCTATGAAAAAGAGTTTTAAAGAAAATAACGTCCTAATATTTTAATAATTAAGGACGTTACCTGTTTAAAATTTGTCGCCTGACTGAAGATAATGTATCATTGGTGTGCGACCAAATGTCAATGTCATCAACTTGACGCCCTTGATTTGGAAATCTTATAGTCAACGTAATGTGTTTTCCACGAAAACCTCTGGAAAAAAAAGATTGACACAGGTCAGCCATTGAAAGAAAAAGTACAAATTAAAAGGCAAGAAAAATAAAGTCGTCAACAAACCTCGCCATGGGGAGAATGTTCCGTTCTTCGCCGTAGTCACCGTCGCACTCGCTAATGTATTCGAACAAAACCTTCAAAACACGAACCATGCGTGTGGTCTCCTGTCGTATACGATTGACACTGTCCTTGTCACGGTCAAGTACGCTGATGGCATCATAGGCCACCTTTAAACGGTCCATGCACGACTGAATAAAATCTTCATGGATTTCCACTTGGTTAGCTTGCAAATGGGGACCCAAGTTCGTGTACGTCTCTTTCAACAATTCAATTGCTTTGTTGGCTATTTCTTCCCCACTGCATAAAACCACCTACAACAACAAAAAATCAATTTGATCTAGGTGCGTGTCTAATTTATGGCGACGACTTCCATTAGTTTAGAATTCAAGTGATAATTGAAGGCTTGCCCGGAAGAAGTTGCATGCCACCAATCAGTTTCGAGTAAAATCGCAAAAAAATGTTTGTTGTCTGGGCAGCGTTGCGATATTTTTACTTTAGTTTCACAAGGATGTAGCAGTGTTATTGTCTACCTGGCGTAGCTAGTGTCAATGTGTAAAGAACGTTTTGTTCTTAACAGTCTCAACTTTGATTTTTGTTTTGTCACTTACGTCGTTATTCCGGGCAAGCCTTCAATTCATGGACACCGTATAAAAATCAAACAAACAAATAAATAAATAAAAAATACTAACCCTCCAGATATAATCCAATCCAATCAGTTCCAAGTCATCCATGAGATAAGTACGTCGTTTGAGAATCAGCTTTTCTTCTTTAAAATTGACCGCTTTGAAAAATCGATCAAAACACCTTAAAATAAAATAAAACAAGTTAGCTTTCAAGATAGTTAGTGAAACAATATGTAACATAATAACCATGTATAATAACGAAGTTTTTAGTTACTTCATTCCGTTCTCGGTGAGAAGACACGGATCAAGTTGCAAAATGTTATTTTCGAAAAAATCTCGATTGATTTCCGGATCCAGATCAGGTTCATCACCCATCAACTTGTTATAAAAAAAAACAAAAAGGAAAAAAAAAGGAAAAAGCAATAAAAGTACATTTGAACCATGGAACAGTTTTCAATAACACAAGGCTATTAAAAAATAAATAAATAGACGAACCAATCAATCAATCAATGAATAAAGAACAAACTAAAGGAGAGCATACCTTTGAGAACCACTTGAAACATGCCTCTCTATCTGTTAAGTAGACGGCATTTTCGGCCAAGCACTGCCAGATCTGTTGGCCCAAAGAAAACCAAAACTACTCAAATATATCGTGTAATTGTGTCACAAGATTTCAGGAATGATCTTATCAACTAGTGAAAAAAATGTTCTTCTTATAGGTACTTAAAAGGAAAAGAAATTTCATGTCAAAGAAGGGAGAATCCTTTGACGTTGGAGTACAAAATAAACACCAACCTGTTTTGCCTGCGGAGCACACAACCACAGCTGACCATCTTTGAGAAGAAACCTGTTGTCGACAAAAACAAAAATAATGTCAGTCGGAGATCATTTTTAAAACCAACAACTTATCCAATTTTATACTAATATTACAATTACATTTTACATATTATGTTAATTTAACACACCTTAAAAAATTAAGACGCTCCTGTATGTGCTGCACGTGACTATACCTACTGTCAGGATATATTGCATTCGGGTCAAGATCTGCATTTTCTAAATGAATGAAACAATAACAAATTCGGAATTACAAACGGTACGTTCGGTAAAGCTCACTTTCAAAAACAAACAAATTACTTTTAAGATCACCCCTTAATTACAGTCCTACTTAAAGAACACCATTTGACAACCAAGCCACTTGTTTATAGACAAAATGCATGCTTAAACAAACATTCTAGAAAGTCTAGTGTTTCATTGCTTTAAAGTTATAATGCCCAATTTCTTTTATGACCATTCCCATGATAAATCTCTCGTACGTGCAAAAATTTGCACGAACCAACGTTAGGTGATCATAATAAATAAGAGCGTACCTTTGAAATGAAGTTTAGCTTTGTTTGTATAACTGGTCAAATTGTCAGCCACTAGAATGACAAGCGTGTGTTGCTGTTGCAACCGGTTGATGATTTCATGGCGATAAAACATGTGTGGACTTCTCTGGGCATGGTTGAAATTCGTTGGTGCCTGCCAACAACAACGATAATAAATAAGAGTTCCGATCATTAAAGATGCTGAACAGAGTTTTGAAGCAATAGTGGAATTACTTTCAAAATTTTAAAAATTTAATGCCGTTTTATTTTTGATTTTTAAAAAATCGATTTTGGAAAAATCTTCAAAAATAACATGGCATTAAATTTTCAAAACTGAAGTTTCCGTAAAATCAATCCAACAAGATTAAAGTCAGCAAAAAAATTAAATGGACGTGACATTCAAGTCGAGTTCAAAATTGCATAAAAAAGCCGTACAACTTCTCAATATCACTTCAAAACATTGACTAAAAAAAATTGTGAATAAAAAATAACTCCAAGAAAATAAAATAAAATAAAATAAAATAAAAATTAAGAAGTGACTTTTGAAACACCCTGTGATTTTACTTTGTTCAAATGCCCACTCACCTCCGTATAAAGGCAACAAATTTCTCTAATCTGTTTAAGGGCTGGAAGAACCCATTTGTCGTTCTTCAATTCTTCTACACACTTGTCGAGCCACTGTGTCTTTTGTGCATCTCTGTCCTGAAAAATCACAACGCAGCAGAGCTTTATAACACTAACACTGGAGACTACAAACGTTGCTTTTATCAGTTAATATCTCCAATATCACCCATTAAAAATATATATATAACTACCTGACTGCAACTGTAATCGAGGATTTTCACATGAGCGGTGAGAGCTTGATCCATGATTTCAGTTGGGACGTCATCGCTATGTGCCAGGCTCCACAATAATGTAAGAACCTACAAAAATAGGATACAACTTATTAGATTCTTTACCAAAGTTTGACCGAAAACTAAAAAAAAAAAGTAATTTAATTTTCCACATTTTAAGATTGACAACTTAAAATGACATTTTCACCTTGTGAGCCATAACTCCATCCTTGTCATCTTCTGCAAGCCTCCTGATTAGTTCAAGCAATTTCTCACGCTGTTTCTTGCTAGCGCTAGTCCAACTCATCTGAAAAATAAATAATATTCCAAAAATGTCTGTTAGTTTTCAACGCGTCGTTTCCCAATTTTTTTTTCTTCTCCCAAGTGATAAAAACGAACAGCAGGCGTACTTGAAAACAATCAAATAGGTGGTCTAGTTGCTCGGGCGAAAAATCCCAAGCAAGTTTCGCTAACAGATCATGAACGTTCTTCACAATGGCTTCGTGTTTTCCTACTTGGGCTGCCCAGATGTTATCCAGATCTTCAAGCGTCAAAGCCTTTTCTTTGATTACGAAGCGAATAATTTTTTCTAGTTTTTCTACATACTAAAATAAAAGTTCAATTTATTTAACACTGAACAAAACATGCTCAAACCGTTCAGCACAAGTCAAAAAATTTACCTGAGGTTGATGTAGGCTATCTCTCAAAACGATTTGTAAAACTTTGTTTTCTTTTATCCATTCCTAGGGTAACAACAATGAAAACGTTTCACCATGCTTTTCAAAATGCAAAGTTAAAATGCGCTCAAATGTTCAAGAGCAATTTCACCAGCAAGAAAATCGCTGTGGAATTGCAATGACCACTCACCGCCATTCTTTCGGCCGTGAGCCACTCTTCCTCGTCAACTCCGCTGTGTCGATGAGAATAATAAGAAACGCTGGCTATTACTTTGTTGACTTCATTCAAAGCGTTCATTTTTCCATTGAATGATGATATCTGAAGTAACCTGCAGACACAAAAGTGCAACATGCTATGCCATCAACTTTTCATCCATCATGGGATAATAGTTGAAACATTTGTAACGATAGGCCCACCTCAAAATCATTTTGAGACGAAATATCTCTAAATTCTTCGCAGTCTCCTCTTGGTTAGGAACTTTGGCCACGAGACATTTCAGTGCTTTAATGATGGCAGATAAGGCATCATTTTTGGCCTCGTTCTTGGCCTCCTTTTTGAGCTCATCGTCCGTGAGATTTTCCAAAAAAGTAGGAATCACATCCTGGAAATTAGGGTGCAAGTGAAAAATGAACAAACAAAACATTCGTAAAAACGAGTCATTGGCAGTGAAATTAAAAACTCACCACGACTGGCATGAAATATTTTTCAATACTGTGAACTGTTAAAAGTTCGCAGCACTGACCAAAAGGCCTGAAAAATTTAAAATACGTGTTAAAACTATGACCACCTATAAACCTCAATAATGAACGTCACAAAAAATATATATATATACATCAAACTATACAACCCAATTGGTGACGTTAAGAGTATGCAAATAAGCACACATACAGCATTAGAATGTGACCTAACCTTATCATGATTTATTTAAATAAAGAAGTTAATACTCCAATTCTTAAATCTTTGTACACGCAAAAGATAATGTAGCTTTTATTAACAGCCGCATTCATGTTTATCAGAACCGTAGCGCTATTATCAACAGTGCTACACAATTCATTCACACCTGCACCAAGTTATCGCAGAAACATCAGAGATAAGTTCTAGTGCTATATTTAGTTATCAGGTGACCAAGAAATCCCAACACCAACCCTCAAAGTTTAATAGTTTTTAAAAATTCAATTACAGAGAAAAAATTCCAATATTTAACTCGTCAATGTTTAAAAAATCAAGGAAAATTAAGAATTTCGATCTAAGGAGTTCAAATAGTGAAACTTAACAACTGTTGGGAGACTAAAATTTTAATTGAGCCGTCACAGCAAGGCGTTTTTGTCAACCTGCATTGTCAATGATTGCATTAATAGACGACTTCCAGTTATTTTGCAAAGTTGTTTTAACGGAAGCAGTAATGATCGTAGTATTATTATTATTTAATTAATGTTACCTACCTTATGAGAGCAGCTGTGACTGGAACGGAAAGTGAAGAACTGTTTTGAAGCCGCTCTAAAAGCATTTGAAACCCACTGAGTTGACCAAACCTGTTGATCAGATCGACTAGCCAACCCTATAAAATTAAAATAAAATATTCATAAAAAAGCTACATGATGATATAAAATAAAAGCCCATTTGAGCCACAAATTAAAATTGAGCACTGAAATTGAATGCAAGTAGTACTCCATTAGGCCACGATGACATTATAAAAATAACTATAAACAATAAACACTACACTGAAAAAATGAATCAATAATTCTGAACAGCGAGTGAGCAAAAACCAAACGTACACGAGGCATCCTCGCATCAGATGATCTTGCAAATAACTCTTCATCCGGAATCTAAAATGACATACATAAAAATTTCGTTGATTGAAATAAAATAACATTAAAAAAAAAAAGCTGTTTATAAATATAAAATGAATTAAAAAATAACCAAAACTGAGGAACTGAGAAAAAACTTACTTGAGATCCAGGCGGAACAGTTTCGGAAGGACGAGTTCCATTGTAAGTATGAAATCTGTGAAAATGATGCATTTTGTTGTGTTAGCATGTTCAGAAAAAATTAGCCACAAATTATATATATATAAAAATAATATAATATGATATAACTTACTTATTATTAGGATTTAAAACCATAGCTAAAAGTTCGAGTAATGGAAACCAGTCGTGACTAAGTTTGGTTACACATAGTTCTATTAATCGCTCACAATTTTTCATTATGCAGCGCTGTCCCAAACAAAAATAAATATTATTAGTTTAATTGGTTACGCGTTACATTTTGAAGCATTCTCATTTTTAACTAAAAACTAAATTACATGAATTTCATATTTCCATCCGCTGACAGCCTCGTCCGTCAGTATCTTGGTGAAAGAAATCGTCAACCCTTCCCTGAAGAAACGTTGACACGCTTCGCTACGAGTGTCAAAATCTTGAAAAAAAAAATTAAATAAAATAAAATTCACCACGTTACCCAAACAAAACGAACCGTCAAAGTGTAGAATGCGTGATGATATTATCTCCATGCCTTTACTTTTTTTGCAGAGGTCAATTGATGCCTCGAGAAGCACTTCCAACTCCCCCTTCGGAAGCACAGGTACTACCCAGCGTGGTCGGTTAATCATTTCGTCCAATTTGGCCAACTCGTTCAACGGAAAGTCAGGCTCCTGGTTTTCCGAAGCCTCGTTCTCGGGTTCCACTTCCCCGTAATCTTCATCGGTGGGTGACTGAGTGGCCATGTTCTGTTGTTGCGGCTACAAAACATAACGACAAAATTCAACAACAAAAAATTTCAATCAAACTTTTGTCGTCGCCTAAGCAAGTCAACGACGCGTACCTGCGGCGAGTTGTTAGGTGGATTTTGCCCAGGAACGTTCTCCTGGGGCGAATCACCACCTCCGTTCGGTGCCCCCCTCATGGCTATAGTCATGGCTCCTGGGTTAAGTGGACAAATTTTGGTAGGATGATACGAGGTCCTACGCAATATACAGGAAAGGACTCCAAGCCAGTTGACAAAAGACTAGAACGTTCATTAATACGCACGCGTTTCCCTCTCTGAAAAGGAGACAAAAAAATAAACCTCGGTATGCAGGACATCAATCATCCACCCAGTGTTGATAAACACGGGCATACGAAACCGTTTGTAAATAGTCGACACCTCCACTATTTCAAGTGCAGCTTTGTAAGAAGAAAAAATTTCAGCTAGTGTCAATTTCCGACATGACGAATAACAGATTGGACGCCACGCCACATTAAGATTTAATTATAAATATTATTAGTCGTCATAAAAATTTCTATTCCACTTTCAGATGATACCAATAAAATGTTTACTGCAGAACAGGTAATATGGAGTAGCTCTGAACGTTATCTTTATAACTTTAATACTACAGGGATACAAAGTTCAGACACCCTACCTACGTCAAATAGCGCAAGGTGGATATGTTATTAAACACGTATCACAATTTTTTTTCTTCGAAAATCAAATGAAATCAAACTAGTTGATAAATCAATATAATGTCTCAACATAAAGTAGCATTTTTAAGCCACTGTATAACATTCCGCTTACAATAAAAATTATATTATTTATATAAAAAAAAACACACCTGCCCCACAAAATGCCGACATTAATAAATCATCAATGACAGTGAATGTCAACATCATAATACACAGTAGCTTTTAGATTATATATATAAAATACTTCAGCTTCATAAAATGATTAAATTTCTAGTACATCGTTCCAAGAGAGAGAGATATTTTATTTACAAATCGTAAAATAAGAAAATCATTGAAAAAAAATAAATAAATTGAAAATTACTGGTGGTAATAAGGACTCGATTCGTGTAATCAAAATTGGTAAACATCAACGTGGTTAGTTTACAAAACATGATAATAATAATAATGGTGATTTGGCACCGTACCATTTTTTTTTCATCTAGTTTGTGTTTTTCCCCTGAAATAAAAAATCTTCAATGGTTTTTGCTAATCAAGTGTTACTGTACAACATTGTGCAAGTCATTACTGTAGAAGAATACGTAAATACAAAAACATGTTTCCATTTTCGTTTTGCCAACCAAAATATCGATTTAAACATGATTTAGAATGAGCACTCTTTTTTTTATATATATATATATATATATGTATGTATATAAATAAGTATCTATATGTTTTCATTTTCATTGCCTCAATGTTGGAAGTTCCCTTTAAGCCTATGCAACATTATAAATGAATGGGGGAAAAGCTATTATTTTTTTTAATACTATTTTTTTTTGTGTGTGGTGGATAATATCTTCCCCCCTGATTAATAACCGTTGTTATAATACTTAAAAAACTCAACATCGACACCTTAAACTAAAGACACCTTCGCAATTAAACTATTAACACAACAACATTGCGAATCACTCTGTCGATCGAACGAACTCGCAAGTCCACGCCTCACAATTTGGTTGGGGAAGAGGTGGACGAGTTATAAACTGAAACAGTTAACCCCTTCTTACAACACTACAAAAAAACAAACGTTGACTACTTTGGTATTGGATCGAAGGTGAAATCAAACACCTGAACAGCGTTTTAGTCGACCATTAAGTGCGACGAGGGAATCAATGAGAGTAAAAAACGACTCTTTTTGCTGCCGGTCTATGCTCAAGGATCGACATCTTTGCAGATATGTTTGTTATCCATGATGGCGACTGACAGCTCTCTCGCTCGATGAGAAGAAAACAACCTCGGCACAGTGGACAATTGGGGTTAGGAAATGGTGGGAAAGGAAGCTCCTTTACCTTTTCTTTGCCTAGCTTTTTTCCTATTAACCCAATGTTGTAATTTGGCCCGTCGTTCACGGAGCTCGAATACCTATTGCTTCGGCGATGAGCGCCCATTAAATCACATCAACAGTGTTCCACTGGAGACGAGGCGGAAGGATACAAATGACGTCATTCATCAAGTGCGTCGGTTTTCTTCTTTTTCTCTCGCTCTCCCCCGCAACAAACAACAACAAAACGTTCTTTTCACGACAAATTTAAATTGAAAGAATGTGAAACGAGAATACACGATGATCCAAGATTGACGAAAGATCAACTGATGCGTTGAATAAAAATGTAAACCGAGGAACTTCTTCACGAGTGGTGTTTTTTAATGAAAGCAAACTCGTACATCGATCATCATTTCCACTCAACGTCTTTTCCTACAGCGTATATTTTGTTACCAACCAGCAACGTTTAAGTACAATCGTCAGCAACACTTTACGTTTATTGAATCACACCCAAATTATGATGATACATTTTATTATTATTGTTTTTCTGTGTTGTAACAGTTGGAATGATTAATGATAAAATAAACTGAAACACTAGTTGTACATTTTTATTGTTTGGTTTTAGCAGATAAATTGTAAAAACATCTTTCGAGAGCAACACTTTACATAGTCCTCGCTACATTGAGTGGATCTGAAGATTTATTCACTTTTTTTCTTTCAAATCATTTTGCCAACATGTCTTGCCACAAGTTGTTGCCACTAAAATCTTATTTTCATTTTGTTGGATTACTTCATCTTGCCAAGAATATTCGAGGGTCTTCGGTATAACCAATTTCTATATTATTATTTTGTTATTGTATATATATAAAAATTATAATATAAAAGTTTTGAGTATCCACCTTATGTAAACAAAAAATGACCACTGCTATCAAGTTGTAAAATCAATGTTATCATTAATAAATAAAAATATATAATAATTTCAGAAACAAATCTATGTCATTCCACGGAGAAACCAACACGCTACTACCTCGTACGAAGACGATCCTCACGATCGTTACAAGACAGATCCGATTGATCATAAGGAAGAGGTTGTCAATTTATTATGTGACATATGTTAAAATCAGTGTTGAAATTTGAAATGATAATCAACCATTTGAAATTCAACAGAAATTTCAGAAAATTCTGATCGCCAACCGTGGCGAGATCGCATGTCGCGTCATCAAAACTTGTCGAAAGATGGGTATCAAAACTGTCGCCGTGCACAGCGATGTCGATTCTACCGCTGTATGAAAGAACCATTTTGTTTCTAATTAGATAAACGACCCTATGTTTCGTGCTAATTAAATAAACGAAATTTACGTAGCTTCACGTGCAAATGGCAGACGAAGCCGTTTGCATCGGGCCTGCTCAAGCGTTGCACAGTTACTTGAAAATGGAAAACGTAATCGACGCTGCGATCAAAACAAACTCGCAAGCTGTAATTATTGATTCGCATCTCTCGATTTACTTTTGTTACAAACAGTGTCCGTTAACCACGTCAACATATATAAATTTAGATTCACCCTGGATATGGTTTCTTGTCGGAGTCGGCTGCTTTTGCTGAAAAACTGGTAAAACAAATGACATTAAAAAATGTCAACTGTTAGGTTGATGAAACTGCATTGATGTCGAACCATTTTGTTTCACTAGGAAGCGACGGGAATCAGTTTCATAGGGCCTGGCGTGAAAGCGTTAACGGGAATGGGAGATAAACTGAGGAGCAAGAAATTAGCCAAAGAAGCTGGCGTTAATGTCATTCCAGGATTCGATGGTGTTGTCAAGGTTAAACCCTATTGTCAAATAGTGCAATAGTTTCTTCGTTATGTTTTGAAACCCAACCACTAAAAGTTGCATTTGAATTTTTGTTATCAGGATGCAGAAGAATGTGTTAAAATTGCTCAAGAAATTGGTACATCTTTATTTACAAAATAATTAACTACACGTTTTGGAGTACCAAAATTAAAATTAAATTAAAATTATCAGGTTATCCAGTGATGATCAAAGCTTCCGCGGGTGGCGGCGGAAAAGGAATGCGTATTGCATGGAACGATACGGAAGCTAGGTATTAGAATCTTGACGACATGCGGTCTCTTAAATAAACAAGAATTTAGTTGATGTGTTTTGCTCGTAGGGAAGGTTTTCGATTTTCATCTCAAGAGGCAGCGTCGAGTTTTGGCGACGATCGCATATTACTTGAAAAATACATCGATAAACCTCGACACATTGAAATCCAAGTACGTTGATGCTCGAAAAAAACCATTTTTGTCGAAACTGATTTTGCAAACAGGATAATTTTAGACCAAGAATATTTTTTTCCACGTCATGTATTATAGTTTGATTTTTAAAATCGACACAGGTGTTAGCAGATAAGCACGGCAATGCTGTTTTTCTTCACGAACGTGAATGTTCCATTCAACGGAGGAATCAAAAAGTGATTGAAGAAGCCCCAAGGTAGGAGGTAGGGGACCTTGATTCGCTTCAAGGTGGTCTTCGTTGCAAGGTTATTGCAATTTAAAAAATTTGTTGAGTGTGTTTTGTTACCATTTTAGTCCGTTTCTCAATGACAAAACGAGAAAAGCGATGGGCGAACAAGCCGTATCTTTGGCGAAACAGATCGATTACTGTTCCGCAGGTGAATTCACGAATTCTTGTATGGTCGATAAAATGCGTTGAACCTATTTTTTTACATTGAAAATGTTAACCAATTTGTAGGAACGGTGGAATTTCTTGTCGATTCGGAACGCAACTTCTACTTCTTGGAAATGAATACGCGCTTGCAGGTAGTCTTTGCATTAGTTACAAATCGTACAAGTTGTCTCTCATTTTCGTTTCTAGGTACCATTAAATAGGTGGTAACCCACGCTGTAGCACGTGAGCATATTGTCGTTTTTTAAAGCGTTTTTAGCACGAATACCGTCCAAAGATAATTGATGTGTATAATGTAAGTTACAAGAGTTATCAACTGTTTAGATGATTTCCGTACAAAGTGAACTTGGCCAGTGCACACTCGTTCTATGGTTTTCTTTGTATGCCAAGCGTTTTTTACATTCTAAGAATGTTTCATGAAAACATCCTTCCACTCACGGACAGAGAGAGAAACACACCTGCCTTTTGTCTAGTTTCAACGTTTCAATCCAATAGGTCGAGCATCCCATAACAGAATGCATCACTGGTATCGACTTGGTGCAACAGATGATTCGAGTTGCCAAAGGTTAGCAAAAGATTCCAAAAAGAATTTGTAACTTTACAATGCGTCTTAACCAACTCGAATGGTCGTGTAGGACATCCTTTAAAACTGAAACAGAAGGATATTCCGCTTATTGGATGGGCCATAGAAAGTCGAGTGTACGCCGAAGATCCGTACAAGAACTTCGGACTACCGTCGGTTGGAAAATTGACCCGATATATTGAACCCACTCATGTACCTTTTGTAAGATAGATGTGAACCTTTTAATCAAAATTACGCCATGTCTTTAGCTTTTAGTTTTAATTTATGTATCATCAGGTGCGTTGTGACAGTGGCGTTGAAGAGGGCAGCGACATCAGCATCTATTACGATCCAATGATTTGTAAAGTAATTATTAACGGTGCAGACTAATTGTATAGCTTTAGCCTGCGAGGTAGTTTATCGGATTAATTTTGAAATAGTTGGTGACCTATGGCAAGACGAGGCAACTAGCTATCGACTCTCACGTGACGGCGTTGGATAATTACGTTATCCAAGGCATGAAATTTTCATTTCTAGCAAATTTTACATATCCTAGTTGACATCTCCAATTTACCACAAATTATCCTTTCCTCGCATTTTTAACTATAGGTGTTGCCCACAACATTTCTCTCTTGCGTGACATTCTACGCGAAGAGCGATTTGCCAAAGGAGACATCAGCACCAAATATTTGACCGAGGTCTACCCAGATGGTTTCAAAGGTACGCATTCCTAACTCGATTGTTACGATGACATAATTCATACCTTTGCAATGCTACAGTAGATAACTGTTAATCGTTGCAAGGCAAACAACTCAGCGAACGGGAATTGAAAGAGTTGGCAGCTATCGCAGCGACCCTCTATTACAGGAAAGAATCTCGACAGCGTTCGTTTCTCAATCAAACGAGGTTTGTACCGAGATAAAAAATATATATATGTAATAGATAGGCAACCTTTCTCGATAGGTAATTAGTTTTATTCGATAGATTGAAAGTCGAAAGCCACGCTCCGGAAAACATGTCTGTGCGGATAAAGGTGCAAGGACGTGACGTTAACGCCAACTTGCAAAAACAAAAAGATCACTTCGAGGTATGTGGGAAATGAAATAGTGTCATTTCTCGAAATGTACATGAAAATTCATAAATTTATTTTGTGCCATGGCTTACCTCCACTATTTCAGGTGATGGTGGCGAACGAGAAAAAATTCTTCGTTCGTGCCGACTTCCCACTTTCGGCGCCAGTCTTCACCATCTTGGTCAACGGAGAGTCCCACGTCATGCAATTGGTTTCCAAGACGGCTTCGTCGTTAAAACTTCGATTCCAAGGAACAGTTGTACGTTTCATTTCACGTCGCCGCATCGTTTCTTAAATAGCAAGTTGGTGGTGGTCTAACGCTCGGTAACTCGGTTTACAGTTCGACGTCGGTGTGCTGACGGATGAAACCGCAAACTATGCATCCTTCATGCTTGAAAAACCCAAGGTGCGTTAATCAAGAAAAATGAATGACAACATTTTTAAATTGATGACAACCTGACTTTTAGCGTTTTTATTTTGTTTTTTTAACAAACAGCTCGACCAAAGTAAAGTGATCGTCTCGCCGATGCCAGGACTCGTCAAGTCCGTCTCGTGCAAAGTTGGCGACACGGTAAGCCACTTAATTTTGTTGAACCCTGGCTTAACATAAAATAATAAGCCATGGTTGAACAAATGTAAGTTAAGAGGTTCAAAAAGAAATGACTATTTTTTGTTTTCGTAGGTAGCGGAAGGTCAAGAAGTTTGCGTCATAGAAGCGATGAAAATGCAAAATTGTTTGGTGGCAGCTTCAACAGGTGTCGTCAAAGCCGTGCACATCACCCCTGGGAATACGGTTGAAGAAGAAGCCGTTCTCGTTGAACTTCAATGATGAAAAATTAGCTAAATAATTGTACGGAACGTGCCTTAAGGTTTCCCCGTCACGTGCCAATTTTTGAGCAGCTGTGACAACTTGTCTAATCAATGAAAACTGGTTTAGCTGACATCACAAATTGTGTACCAATTGCTACACCAAGGTGCGACAGGGGGGGGGGGGGCTTTTTGATCACACCCATATAACATGAAGAGTAGCAAATTCCATTTGTTAACAGTATTAACTAATTATGAAGAAGAAATACAGCTTAAGATTAATATGATGTAACACGCTAAGCAGAAAAAGAAAACAATTACTAGTTAATAAACAGTAAGTTGATTTTTTGTTTAATGTGGTATACTGTTTACATTGGAAGATAAAGTACTGACGAAATCATCTCAATGTGAAGACAAATGCCATTATGCGTGTGTGTGTGTGTTTGTGTAACAAAAAGAGTCGAAACTTTTTCTTTCTACGTTCGCCGCCATTAACAGACCACTAGTCATTTGTCCTTCTTTTCGCTAGCGAGGGAATTGTGTAATTTCACGACGTCGGGTTCGAATAAATCGAGAAGCAATGTTCCATTTTCATCAAACCAACTGGCAATGGACTTGGTCAACCTTGCTTCCCGAGCTTGACCCGAGGAACCTTTGCTGTGCGTTATCATCAGTTGGTACATGTCATCGAACCTACGATTCACAACCGGCACGTTAACAAAACGAGTGGCGAACTAGACCAACGTACAGGTTAGGTCGTCTTACCGTTTTAAATACGAGCTTGCTCTCCAAACGACATCTGGATCCATTTTTGTTTCGTCTTTCTGCAATGCGGTAAAAAATATCCCCTTCTCTTTGACGGTTGTGTACAAAGTGAGGACTCCCATTAGCAGAAAATACGTGGCAAGAGTTAAGAAAAATTAGCAAATTGACATACTAGAAGTAGACCAGTGCTGTGGTATGGGGGCATGAGAGAGGGGGGGGGGTCCTATTTAGTAATACGAACTTTAGATTCGTAACTACAAAACTTAAGATAGTTGTACTTTTTACGTTGTCAACTAACCAACTCCATCTAGCGACAGGATGGATCGAAACTCATGACTGGTTTCGATTTTAACAACCATCAATAACAGCTGACTTGAGGGCTAACTAGCATGATGGGCAGGGCTAAAGAGACACAAATTCTTAGATCTGGGTCATTATTATTATTAATTAAAAACCAGCACATGTGAAGCAAGGGATTTTTGTTTCATACTAAAGTATAAAAACTATCATTAGATGTGCAATAACGCTAGGTCTATAAACTTTTACTGTAGTTTACAATATAGGTCACATTAAAAAAAAACCTAAAACAAAATAACACATAAAAAAGGATATGAAACTACACAGATGATAAGTACTGGTCTGCTTTGCGGGAACGGGTAGAGATAATCCCACACGAGAGCAAACATGGCCACGGAAACTGCAAACCCACATATCGCCAACCGTCCGTCCATTAAGGAATGACTTTCCTGGTATCTGAAGCGCTCAACAAAGATCTTAACGTAGAAGTACCAAAAAGAAAAGTGAGTTACAAAAGAACCAGTAGCAGCATGTGATTCATAAACAAAAGTGATACAATAATACATCACCTTTCTGACCGCATCGTCCAAAGAGTTCTTGACGGCTGTCCCATCCCACTTATCAACCTTCACCGGTTTATCATCGATCGACCACTGGGCGGAAGAAAACAGATTCGCTTTCAACTCCTGTGCGCTTTCCGACTTAATTTGTGCAGTCTTGTCATGCTAACGGGTGCAGTCGAGAAAAAATAGGTTGAAGGAACACGGTTCCTCGATGGTTAGTGGTTAGCACAAAAAACATCAGTTAACAACCATAACCAAACATTCAAATAAACCGGACATTTATGTTGGAACATCGTCAGCACATTATCGTACCATGTTCATCGTACAATATTTTTTGTTTCTATAGATTAACCGGCACATTCACATATACGGTATAGAACTATATATATATACCAAGGGTTATATTGACTACACAGCGAATTTTGAATTAGCCAATATGGTACACTTGACATTAGCACCCGCAACCAATGACACCCCAGCCTTACAACACTCCTGCACCCATTGCATGCAATGTTATTTTGAGTTAGGTCTACCAGACACCATGTATAACTTCATAGTAACACAATAACACGGACATAAAAATGTTATAAACACGTAATATTGCTTTTATAGTGTGACACGTCAACACAAAAGTGCAGCTACACTACCATCACCAGGAAGACTCGATTTTATCCCTCGCATCAGTTACAAACGTGTAACCATTACAACTTGTGAGCTCGTAACGAGATTACAACTTAATAGGTATAAATGGAATCTTATTTTCATTAATTAGCGTTTTTTAATCGAGCCAACGTACTTTCAGAAATGAATCCTTCGACTTTTTCTGTGCCATGATGTGTTCGCTGTCTCGTTTTTCAACAAAAATGCGTCTCTACGATAATATATTTCGATAATCACTTCTATATATCGATGTTGGAGTGTATAAAGCGCTGTACTGCCGCGTTTCTTTTGAACTTTTAGCGCAAAAAACCGTCCAAAGATAGTCGATAATGTATACAAGGTCTATGTAAGTTACAAAATTTATCAACTGTATTTGGACGATTTTTGTGTTATTAGCGCTAAAAGCGTTCAAAGTGCAAGAGTGCGTTTACTTTGAACGCTTTTAGTGCAAACTACGTCCAAGAATAGTCGATAACTCTTTGAAACTTGCATACCCTCTAATTAAGCTATCGACTATCTTTGGACGTTAATAGGAACACTTTTAGCAACGCAAAAGCGTCCCAAGTGAACGCATCCGTAATTGGTTTTGCAAACATCGATAGTATCGATGCTTCGTGATGTCGGAAACGGCATCAAAATCGATAATGGACATCATTTCCTATTTATTTTGTTGAAGGATCTCGTTTTTGTCGTTTATTTTTAAGATAGAATTAAGTGTTTGATCTGTCATATTAAGAATACCTGTTGACCTTGAATGTTTACCTATCAAACGTCAACCAATGGAATTCCAAAGGTTATTAGGTCAATGTTCGGACTAATGTTGACAAATAATGATGTTGCCAACCAAATCATATCCACGTCACTGTCATCATCATCATTTATGTTTATAAGCTGACTAGAATAGATTTTTTGCAATTAGATATTTACAATGAGCTTACAAAAATCAACTGTATCCAAAAGTGAGTATCTCCAACATGTCAAAAAAGTGTCAAACATGCTTAAAATAGCACCTATATTTATATCAACATAAGACTTGTTATTAACCATAAAAAAAAAATCAAATATATATATTTCTCTTGTAAATAAAGTATTTCCTTGTCAATTATTTTCAGGTGGTTCAGCTTCCATCAGCAACCACGTTGACAAGGTACAGATAACGCTACCACCACCCAAGCGAATTTCTTCGGGTGGCGATTCAATGACAAAATCTAACAATGACATCGCGGCGGTCGCCGACAAGAAAAAGAAGGAACCGAAATTTGTACCGTACGAACCCTACAGGGCGGCGGTAGTGCCGATCCTTTCGTCGAAGAAAAGTAGCATTCCGCAAAAGGTTGTAGCTTCCGATCAAAAATGCCGAGTCAAGCCGAACGTGAACAAAAGTAAGAGCGTCGAGGGAAACAACGTCGCCATGGTGATGCCACTCGTTTCGCACAAATCAACCAAAGAAAATAACGAGTTGTTACAGCTGAAGAGCGAATTGGAAGCGACGAAGAAAGAAAATGTCGAACTTCACGATCAGTTGAGCCAACAAACTAAGGTTCCGATAGGCGACGTGTCCTGTTTTTTGGAAATGTGTGTTACTTTTGTCTATAACCTTTGAAATTCTCAACGTATTTTAGATCAACGCCGAGTTGAAGAAACTGCTGGTCGCGTCCGTCGGCGAGGATCTGGAGACCCGTTTGCAGTTCTTGACGCATGACAAAGTGAAACTAGCGCACGATGTCAACCACTACATTCAAAAATTGGTGGCGGATCACGAGGAGTTGGAAAAGTTATCGATCCAATGTGACGTATGGAGGAGTAAATTTTTAGCTAGCAGGTATACGACATTTTTGTTTGCGACGTCAATCAATCCAGCGACAGGTTTTATTCACTGAATTTATTTCATTTTCAGTTTGATAGTCGACGGGTTGGCTAACTGGAAGGCCGTTTTATATCATCGCTACGACGACGCTCTCGACACATTACAACACTTGCTGGAGGAACACACCAAGATCTACGAACAGCTCAATTCAACTTTCAAGTAAGTCAGGTTCGTTTATAGTCAACCAATTAAGGGAAATCACTTTCATGTAACTTATTGTATGTTTGTTTATCCAGAAATCTGAGCGTGATGCAAGATAGCAACAAAATGGCAAATTGTCACGAACCATCTCACGGTAAAACGGTTCTCGACGTCGCCACGTTGTGCAACAATCTCTCATCCCGTTTACGAAAACAGCTTCCAATTATTGGCGACGGTGCTCAACATGGTATCGTCGAACGACTTCCAACCCCCGGTGAAAAACACGCATCTCAAGTACGTCAATATCTCGCACTTGGTACCCTTAGCTAAAACTAGAATTCACTGTATGACGACGCAATGCAATTTTTGGTGAAGCAAGTGGATCAATTTGCAGACAACTAACATCTTTTTGCCCGACCAATGGAAACTAGTTCAAGCAAATCGACGGGAGTTGTCCGATAAATTGCTCCACTTGCCACACCCAAGAGTGAGTGCTAACGAAATAACGTTAAATTTGCACTTACAGCTTCTCCGCGGTCCCAACTTGTACGATCCACCCGTCGATTATCTCAAAAAGATAAATCCCGAGAGCTGCAGTCTGCATTCGAGCATCGTTCATCGTTTCTATCCCAACACGCGTTTCGAACATCTCACCATGAACTGCTGCTCTCATTGTAGCGGGGAGATTCAGCTACTTTAACGATTCATCCTACAAACAGTATTTAAAGAAATAGTACATCGAGTAAAAAGGCATCATTGACAACTATACATTTAATTTAATAATAATAGTAATAATAATATTATAAAAAATTTACAATATTAACAACTCCATCCATACTATTAATATAGGTGTAAATAAATTGTTGCCATGGAATAAAAGGGACGCAACATGTCTTCCAGGTGAGGAAAAACATAACAAAAGGAATCGAAGCTTCGTCACGTTTGAAGGAAAATTAATATTTTCGTGTAAAAATAAAATTATAACTTCATATAATATTTTTTACGAGTTTTGATTTCATGGGTACAAAAAAAAAAAAAAAATTTAACTTAAAAATCGATAAATTATGTAAGTGCACGAAAGTTCGCTTACAACGATTTTTTGTTATCACAATTTTTTTCCACTCTTTCTTCAGCAATTAGATTTTGTCATGACGTCCGCAACTGAACGATCCATTTTCAAGGGACCAAGTTTTGTAATCAATCATTGGATGCTGCACATGATTACACGGTAAAAAAAATTAAACGAATTAAAATGAAAGGAAACCAGCGTTCCGTTGGTTGCGGTGATTTTCAGTCTTGGAAGAGTCGTTATGTAAAATCGTGTTTTTTTGATGCTTGGTTCAGCAACCGAGATTCCAATGTAGACAAACCCGCTCAATTCTCCAAAAAATATTTCGTGTACAAAATAAAAACTTACACTGTACAAGAAAAATATTATTACTCAAACTTGGATTCCCCATTCTTAGGTTGCTTTGACACTTTTAGGTGTTTTTACGTCAATGGTTATTGTACAGGGTTTTCCTAAATTATAGAAACGCCCTGTAACTACCTCTTAAAAAGGTTGAGTCAAATTCAACATGCTATGCATGATTACAAAGCCACAGGTTCAGAAATGCTTCCTTTCCAAGTATTACACAGGGTGAAGTCACGAATGCATAGGCCTATTAATAATAATAGCCCAGATCTGCCAATAACTGTGGTTGAGGTGCATCCTGTCCCTTGATGGAGTTGATTGGTTAGTTGTATACGTCCAAGATAAGAGTTGGTTGTAAACAAAAATCTTCCCGTGCTATAGCACAGGCTAACAGCTATGTTTCCTATACTTGCTGTAAGTATGCCTATTTATATGAATTTTTTGCTTCGTTCTGATGCGCAACATGTGTTTGACTCGGACCTTTTAGGAACACCCTGTATATGCTTAAAATTTGTTTTTGATATCAGGCTGAACTCTAAAACGAATTAGTAGCACTAAGTGGGGATGACTGTACTTGGTTTCAAATAAAACATCTGTTGTTGTTTATGTTAAATTAACGAAAAATAACAAATCAAAAATGTCCACTGCATCCAAGTAGCACTTTCCATAAAACAAAAATTATAGATAATCTCTATGTTGCATCATAACATGAAAGTTTTAAGAAAATAGAAAAAAAAAATGTATGTATATAAAAAAAAATACAAATAAATAAATAACATGAACCGAATCACGATAACGATTCTAACGTGTAAAGATCTAAACATGCACACGATGTTCAGCTGTGGCCGATACATCAGAAATGACTGCGGTATAAATAATAATAATAAAAATATGTCAAAAAAAAAGTTATGCTGCATCGACGCAGAATGAAAACCCAATTTCTACGCAGCCCAGTTCTATAGCTTTGATGATAATAATAATATAAAGTTTTGGAACAGGATTGAATAGTCTTACCATTTAATCAGTTATCGAAATATTTAAAACTTTTTCTTTTATAGCTTCATGTTTGTCAAATAATTTGTCCTTACGGTATGATTCCTTTAGATCATTGAAGAGTCGTGTCATCAACTCGATGACTCAAAAAAAAAAACCTTTTAAGTGCACTTTTGGGCAGTGATTCACGTTCAATGGAAAGTTTTACTTATGATAATGACGAGAGAATTAGGAACAATGAATGGTAATCGGAGAGAGAGAGAGAGAGAGAAAGATGGGAAAGAACATGGAAGTGTTAGGAAGAAACATCAACGTTATCGACACTTAAAATGTTCACAAAAATAATGATAATAATAATAGTAACGAACATCCAAAAACAGAACCTTGAAGAAGGTGATCACGCAGCCATTCGTTCATCATTTCACTCAGCTTCACGTAGTTATTTTTAACCCAAATAAAATATGAAGTCGGTATCACGAACCAAAACGGAGTTGCTGGACTAGATTCATCAAAAAGTTTTTGTTTGAACGATCGTAGTCGAACGGAAACATTAGCTGTCAGCCCATATGTACACTTTGTGGTTTCGATCGCAACTTGCAACCAGAGCACCTCCCAAGTGCCACGAACACGCGTTCACTGCTTGACTACAAACAAAAACAATTAAAATTGAAATCAACTTAGAAAAAACAAACATTTATATGTATTTTTAAGATGATGATGATTTATGCCCAGTAACTTACGTGTGTTCTTTGAAAGTCTTTTCGAGCTTTCCCTCCTGAGTATTCCATATGTAGAAGCTGCCATCTTGGGAGCCGCAACAAACGTACTGGCCATCGGGACTGTAGACCGCACGTGTCGAATCACTTCCAACTTTGAAGCCGTCCGCACTAGTCGATAAAAAAAAACACTCTAGGTTATAAGTTTCCAAACTAGACAATAGAGGCGTGCAACGAGTCTGACTGAGACTCGTTTGCCGTTCCTCCAGCGCTGCACCTCCCCTCTAAAGCGATATGA
>JAQIWH010000492.1:0-48185 GCA_034695005.1 Cryptops parisi | reverse complement strand
GACGCAGCCAGCGTAGGAATCGGGGAACTGGTCCCTGTAGTCGTTTCTAAACTGGCTGTATGTCCCCTGAAAACAAAGTACCGGTAAGTCATTAATTTTAAGTCATACTTATAATTATCCAGCTATAATTAACTAGGTGAAAATAATGTTTCATTTCCATACCTTAAATCTGCACTTCTTGAACAGAAAATCAAGGTGACAGTGAGTGTCGACAAATGTCACGTCGGACGGTAATGTCCGAAACTCACTCATGTCGTACATGGGTCGGTACTAAACAAAAATTTGTACGGCATTAAAGACAAGATGAAAGAGGGTTGACATAAGTAAATGTAAAAACAAAACGGTGTCTTACCCTTGCGTTGTGGTTGTTGGTGAACCGAGACGGAGTGCTAACGGTTAAAGGTTCCGGTACGCTCCACCTCGTGTTTCTGTTGGATTGCAGATGGCTGGAAGGTGGCCACGACAACTTCGGCACAGCAACATTGTCTTTGAAACGCAGCGGCAAACCGCTGACCAATCGACGATGCTGTCGACAGTCGTCTTCGACATTGGCGACAACTCCGCTCGGGGTTGTTTCGACGTTTTCTTTACACGACCATTTCGACCATGGCTGCGGTGAAGGCACAGTGTCACCTGGCAACGGAATCCGTTCGTTCTCGACGACGAGGGCCTGTACTCGCTCGACATTGGCGATCACTAAATCGGACTGTTCTTTAACTCGATTCGTCGTCGTCTTGAAGGAGAAGGAGATTTTTTTCTTCGCGTTGTTGAAGTAAGTTTTCTTAACCTTGTCGAAGTTGATCTTGGGCAGGTCGCCTGTCAAGTCCATGTGGTGGAAAGAGCCGACCTCGGGCGGCTGCGACAAAATGGAGATGTCGGCGACGAACTCGTCGTCGTCTTGGTCGTCGCAGTCCTGGAACTGGGCGCGTGGCTTGAACGGCGTTTTGTCGGGCGACGGCCACGTCGCCGCGATCTTGGCCGTCAATCCAACCTGGCTCAGGTCTTCTTGCGAGTACACCATCACACCGCAGATTTTCTGCTTATTCGACAGCAGCGGCTGCTGTTGATAATTGCCGTTAAGACGGGGTTTCTTAAGCGGCGACATTGGCAACGGTGTCTGCGATGGCTGAAAACATGGAAACGAAATGTTAATTAAGATAGTTGAACATGGAATGCTTGCTTACAAGTGGTTTATGTGAGATGTTATAGGGAGTCACAAGCAAGTTTCACACAAGTCATAGCGACGCTGAGTGAAATTACGGTAACAGATATAGGATTTCTGTGATACTTAAAAGCATTTTTATCATTTTTAACTTATATATACAGATTTGAATGAATCTACCACTCCATTTGAAACGCCATCCATGTTTGTTGATGACAGGTGCAAAAAAACTCATGGTTAAATTAAATGCAAAATTTTCAATTTCAAAAGGTTAAAACAAACGTGTCGCTCAAGTGAAGATTTCTTAATCAAAAATGCTTACTTAAGATTTCAGAAATATATCCACTTCTTATACAGGGTGTTCGAAATTTATCTTTTAAAACTTTTGTGTGCTTTAAAGATACTGTAGAAATAAGATACTGTCATGTCAACATAACTGTTGGACACCCTGTATAATACAACTTGCCTTGCCATGTGCTGTCAATTTAATTTCAACTATTTTTAAAACATTAGAAATTCCAAAAAACAAACATTTAAAAGTAAGTTTGTAGTTAGCTGATTAATAATTGTGTGTACATATTTTTGTAAAAAAATGATTTTAAATTACTCACAAAGTGTGTTAACTACTTTTAATATTAAACTATCCAAAATTGTGAAGACAATGTTGTTCACAGACACCCTTTGTTTCTTTTTAACCATTGTTTCCAACAAAATAATTCAAATCGGAGCACGTGTCTTTGGTTTTATCATAAAATAAGTTTTTTTTTATTATAACAAAACTTATTCAACGATTTTCATTCTCCACGTGGGTGAGTTAATTTAATACGTTGACGGTACGATTCGTTGACGTATAACTAAAACGAAAACTTAAAATAACCAGAATATAAAACGGATGAAGAAATCAAATAGTAACTCGCTTTACGGCGCTATTTCGCTGTACTGTGAGTTTATTATTATTATTATTTTGGGGAGTTTTAAATAAAACGTTTTCCGGCGTAGTTCGTTCGTTAGTTTCGCTTATTACAAAACTTGTAAGCGTAGCGTTATTTTTCACTTAATAAATACAAGTGGAAACGTGATTAAAAGTTGGTTTACGATGTGACAAGTAAATAAACAAAGCGTGGTTTCGTATTACGACGACAGTCTCGATCTCTGCCCTGCCGTATTAGCGAACACACCACGTTTTAAATTTTTGTAATAAAAGAAATAGTATTATATGACAATAATACTAAACATAGACAAGTCATAAGTGACTTACCGGTGATCCTTGCAATGAAGCTCGTCGTTTGCTCGATGATTTGGAAATGTTCATGCTGAGATCAATGTCCATGTGAAACTTTAGAAGCTAGCAACAAACAACACGTGTGGTCAGGTGCGTGTCTGGTTCCAACTGCAGACGACAAGTGAATGAAGCGAAGGACAAAAAGCGTTGATCGTGATTCGCTACTTTGTCGCGCTGTTGTGATAGGTCAATGGGATGCTTTTCTCGGAAATAATGATGATCCGGTTTCAGCTGGGGTTTGTTTATAAACAAAAGGGTGTTTTTTAAATACTGCATTCGTGTTGATTTTCTTGATAAGAGGAATTTACAAGCGACCAATCGGAAGAAAGATGAGATCAGCGTTTCTTCGGAAACGGAATGTGTTCTGAATTCTTATTGGTTAATAAAATAAACGGTGCTGCATTCCAACTATCTTTGGAATGTCGCACTGTACTGATAAGAAATTTGCTGATAAAAAATATTTTAGTTTTTTTTATGTTATAAAAGTGACCCGTTAAAAAATGATGGGTGAAGATTTTTTAACGATATTACAGTATAGGGCTTTTTTAAAAAAATTTGTTTTCTTATCTTTTGTAATATTATGAAACTTTCATGTATTTTTTATATCGTCAATTTTGTAACATCTTTAATTTTTAACATGTTTTTTCAATTCTGCTTTTTATTTTCGTGAAACAAACAGATTAATTAAGAAAATTACACATTTAAGACATTTATTTTATATATATATATATATTTATACAACTTATAAATATTATGTTTATAAAAAACATTATGTAGATCAAGTACTATAAAATTACTTTTTTTATATAATCAATTGCAATAAAAATTGAAAACATTTTTAAAAAAACTAATATAGAAAAAATAAATTTTTGGTTTGCTTAATGTTTTTTTTTTTCGTGAATCGGTGTCGTTAAATATTTTTTTAACTATATCGTTAAAGTTTTAAACTATTTTTTATTAAAACAATTTAGTTCTCGATCATTTTTCAATTTTATTTTAAAATCGAGCCTGTTGAATCGAATCGAGCTATGCAAGTAGAAAATCTTGAATTTTGAACTCGGGTCGATTTTTATTCAACCAATTTTTACTATAACCAAACCGAACCCTTTCATTTAATTCGAGTTTCACGTGCCACTATTTAATTTTATTCATTAATATTTTTTTTCAAATTTTGACTATCGAACTATTTCGAAAAAGCTCGACATGCTTCGAGTTTGCTGACTAGCGTGGCTATCACGTGATTCAATTGGCTTCAAGGATTTGCAAATAGGACCACTATTCTTGTAATAATAGATTTTGTTTCTCTATAAAACATTTTTTTACGATTTTTTGTAATTTGTTCACTCGACTCCGGATTTAAAAGCTTTCGACATTTGTTTTTTGTTCAAAGCTCGACTTTGATTCGAGCTCAAAGCATTGAACTTCCTGGACACGTGATTCGAATCTGTCCAAGATGCCAAATTTAACGTGCCCTGTCTTGCCTGTGTTGCTGGGTCCTGTCAGTTGATGGTCGAATTCTCAGTGGTGAGCAGTGCATTTCGGTGTACAATCACTGGTTGTATATATACTTTGCTAATTATCCATTGGTTTTTCACCTGTACAGTCATTAAATTTAAAATCGGTAATTTTTTGCAGAACACTTCATCACAAGCGACTAGACTAGACTAGACCTATGCATCTTAGAAAATAGAACAAACACCATTGGCAACAGGTGATTTACAATTGACCCACCAACGTGCACGCACCATTTATCGAGCGCCATTACGTCTATTTTATTTCTTCTTTTCCTCGGTCGGGTACGGAAAATGATGTTCATTAATTCTGTTTTTAATTACCTGAAATGGAGCTTGTAACCTTCAGTTGTGTCGAAAAATTGAATACCTTTCTTAAGGAGCTAGAGAAAATGTCCACTTGAGTTTTTGTGTACAGTACTTTGGAATCACAGGCTGTTGAACATTCCAGCTTTAGCTTCATCTACAATAACCAGGGGTCATAGTCAGATTGAAATGAAGAACAAGTATAAAGTTACTAATGCTTCTAGGGGTTAAATTTTTTAAATCTGTATTAAGGGGGTTGAGGGTTAGGTTTTCATACCTTAACGGCGATTGACGGATAGGCGTGTTGATGGGTTTATTATTCTGACATTTCATTTTTCAGCCACCATCACCATGTCGACAAAGTCAAAAGGGAAATCGAGTCGATCGAAGAAAAATCTCAACGAGGTGAAGCAGCGTATACTGGAAAGTTTGAATCGGTTTCGTGAAAGGCAAAATGAAGTCGTGTGCTATATGGATAGGATCATTAAGGAGGTGTGTATGTGTCAACTTGTTAAAACTACAGGAGTACCCGGCCTGATCTACGGCTTTTTACTACCAGGATGCCGACCGGTAGGACTCAAAGGAAAAATACTAAAACTTTTGGTCATGTTGGTGATGAATTTTCATTGGCAGTTTGATATGGATTTTTGATCCTTTTTGGAACGCAAATAAATTATTATTATTATTATTATTATTATTATACAGTATTATTATTATTATTATTATTATTATTATTATTATTATACAGTATTAATTTATAGTGTACACCTATTTTTAAGCTTTTGTAGGCACTGATAATTGACTTAAAGGTTTAATTCAATAGTCATAGGGACATTCCTGTAATAAGGATAAAACTATTCATTTTCATTTACTTATTGAACAGGCTGAAGAGGCTGCTCAGCCGCTTCTGGATGAAACGAGCACATCGAGATTATTACGCCACCATGGCAAGTGGGTCCTCAAAATGGGCAAATGCGACAAAAAAATGATCGCTTTAACATCTAGTTTACTCGACTCGGACACCGAGGGATCGACCTCGGACGAGTCGGAGTCATCGGACACGTCGATCAATTCCCTCGCCTCCAACATGACTTCGATAACCGTGACGACGTGCACCGAGTCGTTCAAAGATGTCAATGACAATTCATTTGGATACAAAGAACGTTTGATGGGCGAAACCTTCCAGTCGGGCTCGATCAGCTCGTCGGAGACAACGGACTTCCAAGTGAAAGAAAATTTTAAATCGATGAAACTGGAATCATCGCAACTGTCTGGAAGCAGAAACGATGATCTTGAAGAACATCACGTGATCAACGAACATGGTGACTGTCACATGGATTGCATCAAAGAAACAAAGATGTGTGATTTGGAGGAGTTGATTGATGAAGAAGGCTATGCTCTTGAGGCCAAAGAATGCATTCCAGATGAAAAACCATTGCAGGAGGAGGAGAAAGATGCTGTGTATGCTGATGGCGAACATTGTACGTCCTCATACGTCGAACCCTTCGTTGAGGATGATGCGCCTGTCGCCTTGCCATCGAAATCGTGCGTGCCGGAAATGACTGAAGTGACTCGTGTACCTGATCGTCCATCAAGTGTCTCTGCCAGCGAGTTGGAAATGCCAAAGGTCGACAAAAAGATGGAAAATTCGGAGGACTCGGTGCAAGTCAAACGTCGATTTCAGTACACGTTCAGCAATATAGACGAGATTAAGCCGTTTGTTCCTAATGTGATGTTGCCCAAAAAAATTAACTCGTCCTTCGAATCGAGCCTCGTTAGCTTTTCCAACGCGTTTGTAGAACCTCAACTTCCGGACGACGACGACGATGAATGGGATGTACGGAAAAACGTTCCAAAGCCCGTGACGTTCATCGATCCGTTCGTTGAATTTCAAAAGCTCAAACCAATGCACTTTGAGTTTGACAAACATCTTTGGTTGACAGACGACTCTCGAGTTCCATCGACGACTGAAACTGTCGATGTAGCCGAAAATCTAATGCAATGTGACGAAAGTGTAGTTGAAAACGGTGAACACACTTGTGATCCAGACAATAGGAACGAACTCGAGAACTTAACGCCGTCGCCACCGCGTGAGGAACAAAACGGTGATTTCGAGTTCGCATCGTCGTCGCCAGTGCCAAAACAACTTCCGTCGGTTAAGAAACCAGACGTCGATTGCCGTTCAGTGTCTTCCATCACTTCGTCGGGTAAATCACGGAAAAGTTCGGTGGCTTCGGAAATAATTCTTTTCGACGGGATCAAGATCACGCATCGTGATTGCGACGTCGACGATGTCGTCGAAGGAATGGTTTTGTCGCTCGAAGATCCATTCAATTTCTGGATCCAAATTGACGACGGGGAAGTGGATTATACCAAGATCCAGCAAAAGACAAAGTACGTATTTTTGGTACTTTTTTATTGTAGACTATGTACATGATGTCATATCTGTTTCTTGAAGTTGCACATCGGTAATTTTCATTCAAATTTCATTTAAAAAAAAAATTTCATAATTGTTTGTTTTTTTGGATAGCGATCTTTGCACGAAACGTCAAGATCAGGTCATCGCAGAAGTCGTAGTTGGAATGCATTGTTGCGCTAAATCATCGTTCGACGGGAGCTGGAGTCGTGCCAAAATTCTAGACATCCCGAACGATGGAAAACGTAAGTAGGCTTAGGTTTTCGTCAAGTTTAACGGGAAGTCATGATTCGATAGGGTAACGTTTAAAATGTTTGTCGGGTGATGACCAATTACCTTTTCATTATTTTTTTTTTAATTTCAGGTTCTAATATAAATAGAAATCATTGTCATCCAAAATTACGCATTTTTGTAGGGTCCAACAAAGTTAAGGTGCTTTTCATAGACACGGGTCTAACGGAAACTATCGCTAAGGATCGTCTCATCAAGTTGCCAAATTCACTATTGAAGTACCCGCCCATCGCAATTCCATGTTCTTTGGCCGACGTATGGAAAAGATTTATCGAAAGAATTCAAGTCATGTTTATGACAATTTTTATTTATATATATATATTTTATTTATTTTTAGATTGAACCAGACAGTCCACTGGGTTGGTCACAACTGGCTACAGAAATGTTCCACAGCCTGATATTTGGCAAAACCATTCAGGCGACCGTTGTCAGTTGTAATGACAATAAATACAGTGTCAGCGTGTTGTACGACGACAACACTCCTCTCAAAGGAGAGGCCATCGGGTGAGTTTTTATTCGTCATCGTGAAGTTTTTTGTAGGTGCTATAGTTGAAAAAGATGTCCAATTCAATTCAATTCAATTTTAATTTTTGTTTCATTTAATTTCATTAGCATTGCGGAGATATTAATTCAGCACTGCCTAGGGAAACGAGCAGACGACATTTACGTTAGCGATGAAGAAATCAAACCTACTGTAAGTTGACATTATCGTTATCGCAGATTCTCTCTCTTTCTCAGATACAAAATAAACTCGCTGTCACGTGGTTGAAAAAGCTTCAGAACATCGACACATTTTATTGTAGATTCCTTTTTTTTTATTGTTATTTAATTTTATTTTCAAAGAATCATGAAGTGCCAAAGACAACCATGCCAACAACGGGTACCAAGAAAATAGTGGAAAGTCCTGTCAAGAAGACACTGGTCACCGAACAACTGGTTTCTTCGAAAGGTGCGTGTCCTAGAGGGTGACGTTAATTTGTAACAGTTGACTCGATTGTCAATGGATAATTTTTGAAATGCGATTGGCAGATTGCATCGTTGACAGTAAGGGACGAAAGTTCGTGCTGAAGGCTCAACTCCCAGCTATGGAGTTCTCCGAATTGAAGTTTGTCAAAGTCAAGATGTGCTATTGCGAAACTCCGACCTCGTTTTTTGTCCACGTGGTCAACAACAACAGCGTGTCGGAAACGATCGACATGTTCTACAAAGAAATGAGCGACTGCTACGATGCGAAAGATGGCGTCGGATTTCCCGGAGCCGAACACGTTCGTGTCAACACGTTCTGGGCTGTTAAATTCTCCGCCGACGACTTATGGTATCGGGTGCGCGTGTTGAGCCTAAAAAAGGTAAGGGTCGTTGATTTTCAAATGGATTGGAAAACTTGGTGTCGTTTTGAACTTGGAAGAGAAACAATCTTTTTTTTCATACATACATATGTATATTTGTGGCTAGGTCGAAAATCGTAATGGCAAGTCGAAAAAACGTAACTTACAAGAAGATGGAGCTTTTGTCCAGTACATCGATTATGGAAACTGCGAACATGTATTTTTAACTTCTTTGAGACCGTTGTTGGAATCGCATTGCCGCTTTTCCCGTAAGTGTTTTATTGTGTTTCGTAACTTTGCTACCCCCCAGTAAAACATTTTTGTTTCTCGAACTTCCCTTTGGATCGTGAAATGTTCGACTTATGAACATTTGCACTCGTACATTATAATTATGCATGTTGGTATGGACCTTTTGATGTGTAGTACCGTATTTATTTTTTTGGCGAATAGGAGACTCATCTTATACAATATTTTACACAAGGCGAGCTGCATCTTATATAAATTATAATAACTAGGTACAATAAAAAGACCATTGTTTGTTATATTACCGGTAGGATATTAAAAAATAGATGAATGAGTGTGTTATTTGTGGTCTTCGGTATCCTCCGGAGTCTTTATTACAAAACACAGAGCCAATCGCAGCTTTTGAAGTTTCATTGTTCAGTAAGCTCTTTCTCAGGTGTCTCTGTCTCTGCTTGTACAGTAGTAACCCCCCCCCCCTGGTCTAGCACAAGTTGATGCGTGTTCACTTTGCATTTGTAGCGTTGGCTGTACACTGCAGTTTGGCCGACATCTACCCTCACACGCTTCCGGAGGAACAAATGGCGATGCCTGCCGATGTTTGGAACTGGGGCGAAGACATCGTCCAGTACTTTTCCGCCAACATGCAGAACGACGTGTACAACGCGGAAGTGGTCTCTAGGAAAAGCGACCCCACCACCGATGGCCTGTACGTTTTGCCAGTCCGTTTGTCTCCCCCCCCCCCCCCCGAGTGCGATTTAGAAAGGCTTCATTTGTTTTTATTTATTCGGGTAGAATGGATCTTTTGTACGTCAACATCTGGGATTTTAGTCGCGAATTCAAACCTGTCAACATCAACGAGCAGCTGGTGAGGGCGAAGTACGCCATGTCGTCCGTCTACAACGTTGACAAGGAATCGGTCACCTCGGCGTGTAAGTTTTAACCCCCCTTCGTTGTCCAACGTAACGTTCCCAGATCGATTCGGTAATCACGACCTTTTAATACTTGAAACGTTTTGATTTGTTTAAAACGAAATTCCAACGGTTGACTGTTGCAATTTGTGGGCGCCGTTACGGTTGCTAATGGTGCACCTTTGTTTTTTCAGCTTAATGAAAGCGTTTTGTCCCACCTAACGAACGTTGATGATTAGCATCTTAAATATGCTCCTTCCGTTGGATGTTATTGCAACATGGATGTTATTGCGTTTATTTTTGTTTCATTGTAAGAGTTGTTGGTTACCAGCGACTGTTGATTATTGACGTTGATACTTTTCTAAATAAAATGTTCATTTACTGCATTCGTTACAGTTTTGTTGAGATCACATTTGTTGTTTTGAGTGAATCAATAATAGTGTGAGAAAAAAAATTCTGACAAGTCGTAGAACAGACGTTACATTACAGTAACGGGGATTAATCTGACGTTACATGACGGCGGTAACAATGACATGACGTTTAATCAAACTTGTTTTCTGTTTAATGGTTTGTTTTTCATTATATTTAGCGGAAGATTTGAAAAATTGGAATCCCATGGAAGCGGATTATTATTCTCAGTGTAACACGTATACCATGGATGACGAAGATGCGGAAATCGCAGTCACTGGAGTTAGTAAGTTGAAAAAGTTGATATTGAGTTTTATCAATGATGTCGTGATCTAAAAGGAGTGTTTTAATTTTAATTGAATTAATTTTCAATGTAAACTATCAACTAGATTTGAAGGATTCGAAAATGTGCCTGAACAAATCGTGCACGCGTGTGAACTGCAACTTCGACCACACGAAGATGCCATCGGGTAGGTTCCAGTTTTTTTGGTTTTACATTTTCATTGTGTCAAGTTGCATTGCAAAACGACGTTTTATTACAACGTTTTTATTTGTTTATTTTATCGTTTGGTTTTATGTTCACAGATGATCCTCGTACAAAAGTGCCCTCGTTCATTAAAGGCACTCTGGTTAAACTTCCCGAAGTCAATTTGGTCATTGCCGTATCAATAACCGCCATTTTCAATCCGAGTCATTTCTTCGTCGTCTTTCCATATTGTACCGTCGACGTCAAGGAATATTGCGATTCTGGTGATTATATATAGTTCAAACAATGTTTTAACTCGGTGGTCTATTTATTTATTTATTTAGTTGGTTGATGTTTTTTTGTTTTTAGAGGGAATGAAAGTCGAACCAACGAGAAATTCAGATCTTGAAGTCCTGATGGACAATTTCAAGTGAGCAACTAGTCGAACATGGCACACTTTACTATGGATCATTTGACTCTTATCTGACACGTCATTTTGTTTGTTCGGCACTTTAGCGCCAGTTACACGAAGGCGTTGCCGGCAAAAAACCCCAACATCAACCTGATCGAAGGAGAAGTTTGCGCCGCGCTGTGTCCTATCGATCAGCGATGGGTACGAGTACGGGTCAACGAAGTCAACGTCGACGACAAAAAGGCACTGGTAAGCCCATCGACACGTTTCGTCCAATCCAATTCGAGGGACGACTAGTTCATCGTCATCTTTTGTTTCTCTTTTTGGGAAGTTGTTTTATTTGGATTACGGAAATCAAGATTGGGTTTCGTTCGATTCCATTTATCCCTTGAAAAGCGAATTTTCTGACATTCCGTATCAAGCCGTCGAATGTCACCTCGCCAACGTGGAACCCATCAGTGGCAAAAATAATTCAAGTTGGTCAACAGATGCACGGTTTGTTAATGCCCAATTGTCCTAGAGATAGTGTAGGTTATTAATGTTTAATCAACGGGTGATTACAGTTATTGGTTTTTTGCAGAGAGTGGTTTGAAAGCGTGGTGGAAACGAGATATCTAACTGCTCATGTCATTTCGACGTAAGTTGGGTACCAATGACATATGAAGTGGACAATTTGCTTTGCTCATTGGCGTTAATTTGTATCATCATTTTTATTTTCAGGGATGTCGACAAGATCTTCGTCAAATTGTACGACGGTACTCTGTCTCACGTGGACTCCATCAACGAGCTGCTTGTCAAACGGAACTACGCTCGTCACGTCCAAAGTGCGGCAAGGTCGGACGATGGCGACGCTTCGAAGGAGATAGTTGTGAAAGTTCCAGAGTAGCTCAATTTAAAAATAGCGTTTGAAGATGAGGAGAAAAATGACGTCGCTTGAGATAAAACTCTTCGTCGACATCGAAGTTGTGCCTTTCGTTTTTCCTTCATTATGTTAGACATTTGCTACGGGTATATTATTATTATTATTATTTTTTCATGTCGTATATCATTATTGAAGTGTGAGTTGTTTTTTTTTTTTTATTATAATTATTATTATTATTATAATCAAAATAAAACAGTTGCGTTAATTTTTATATATAAAAAAAAAAGAGATAACATTTATTTTGTACACCTATAAAAAAAAAAAGATGGAGAAGAATGTATATATCAAAGATTTACAAAGGGACGTTTGACGTTCGCGTTCCTTAAAAAGAAAAATTTCCCCCTCCCCTTAAGTTTTAATAGCACACCGATGAATAAAAAATAATTTACAACCCTTTGGCTTGCAGGCTCAACGGCAACGATTGCGACAGGGCGTTTGGTCGACGCCGAGCGATTCTTCTTTGGCGGGAGAGATACGCGAGTGGACGGGAACGCGGATTCCCTTCCATTCGTCGCTTCCGTCGCAGCAGTCGCACAAACCGTCGTTGACCCGGCTCGACAGGATGTACACGGACTGCATCAGGTGCGGCGACTGGTATTCGCAGTAGAAATGTCCGTTGGCGCAGGCCGACGTGCTGGGTTCGTCGCTACCGTCGGAGCAGTCGCAGAAGTCGTCGTTGACGTGGTAGAACGGAAGTTCCTCCATCTGGTCCATGCAGAGGAAATTCCCTTTGCTGTTGGGAATGTAGAAGCGTATGTCCTCCGGCCGTACCCCTGCGAAAACAAGACGCTCTCCTAAGAAGACTGAACCTTTCGTTTTTGTTTTTTTTTGCAAACCGGAAAATGCCATGCCTCGTATTTTGATATTCCGTTCCTCGTCAGGTGGTATGGAACCGTGCCGTACGAACATGTCGTCGGCTTTCTGGTACGAATGCTGGAGAAAGAGTTTTCGTTGCTCGTATTCGGCTGACAGTTCGTCGCCGAGCTTTCCCAACGCTATGGCTTGGTAGCCGATGTACACCACCGTGATGGTGATGCATAGCGTCAACAGGAAAATGGACTGGCGGCGAAACAACAAGCGACATGCGAAAGCTAATAATCGTCGTTGCCATTGCGGTCTCATCGTATTGAGTGTTTCGTCAGATGCTTTGGAAGCCCTTAACGAGAGAAAGAGTAAGTTTTAATTAATTAATTATTTATTCATTCATTAACTATCTTATCATCGACATGCTGAAATTAATGGTACTTCACATACTACTAATAGTCGGATAGAATTGACGAGACATCTCTAAAAGTTACGATTCGTGTCGAACCAGTAGCGTACAAACCATGATTTAAATGCTTGGAAATGTCATTTTTCTTCCTTGTTCTGTTCGTTGCCGCTATTAGAGTTAAGTGTTGGTTGGAAGTGTTGGATTTGTGATTTGTTAAAACGTGTGCATTAACCATTTATTTCGATAGTTTAACCACCACCTTGACTAAAACTATCGGTGCTGGATTCGGATCGATAACGTTAATATCGTCTGATTCCAGCCAAGACCGTAAACCTTGCATCAGGCAACCGATTAAAAGCAGTTTCTTAAGTTACTTTTAACAAATTTGGAAATGTAACGCGCTCGCTGATTGGTCGTCGTCACGCATTTTGCGCAGCTTATAAAGTTTAATTTATTTAAAGCGCGGGACATTTGGATTAGAAATTTGCAAGACAAAGAAGTTTGAAATTTTGGAGGAAATGTTTCATAAAATATATAAAATTTAATGCAAGATTATTTACTTTTTATTTATTTATATAATTTGGGAAAGTCAACCATAGTAGATAATAGCTGTCATCACTTAACTTAGAGAGGTGAGGTATAATAACACCACCACCACAGGAATGAATCGCCCCTTATTAAAAGTTTTCACTAAAGAAAAATACTATTCTAATAGGATTAATTGTGATACAGACATCAAGAGTTTGTTTAATTTGGAACACTGGAATGGTGTGATGAATAACTTTTCATTTGCAGTATTGTAAATTTCAAGAAAACGGTCTAGCGAATCCTAGTGAAAATAGCTTGCGTTGGAAGCAATTCATTGAAAACTTGCAAAACTCGGTGCGTATTATTGACGTTATCTGATGTCCAAGTTGGGATTGTAATCCTACTGGAAACACCTCCGAGAAGTAGAAATGAAACGGCAACAGCATCAATTATCACCTTTATTAAACCACATTACAAACGAAATTTTACATTTGCTGTCAACATGCAGCAAAACATTAGAGCCATTTAAAATTATTGACGGCATAAAAGAAAAATATCAACAAAAAAAAATCAAGTTTCGGTTGAAGGTGTTAGCTCAAGTTTGAACACAATAGCGTTTGGAGTAGTGACGTCCGCAACGATGATTTCACTCTCGTTAACTAGGCCCAGTTCTATTAAATACACAATCATTTAAAATATATTAAAAATTAATATATCACTTTCAAATGGGTACTATTTATTATTGCACTATTGTACCTTTTAATGTTTTTTTGAGATTGGGGCGAGTTCGTTCTTCGATCGATGGAACTGTAGCCATGTATAACGTCTTCTGTTTGTTGTTGATCATGCATGTCAAACCTGGTGATTTCATCTGACTAACAAATCAATAATTTCATTACAATCTATAGGTTGACAGTTAACAATTTCAGATATTATTATTATTGGTACAACTTACTATTGTAGGTCACCGATTAAGTAATCGATGACATCTTGTAATTTAGCATTGGCAGCGAATGTCAAATGTTGTGGAACGTTGCTACACACGATGCAATTCTCCTAAATTGACAACAGTTAATTGAATAATTATAAATTATTTTTTAATGTTAAAAAATAATTAGATTCATTACTTTTTTCTCAGCCTCAAACGTGTAGGTGTATAATCCATCGGCATCGTTGAAAACCATGTAATTGTCCAGCGGATTGCAACAGCTGTGGATGACAAAAATTACGTTTCACATGAAAATCAACATAAGTGAGAATTTATTTTTAATATATATACATACGTATTATAATTACCTTGTAGCCATTTTGAATACTTCCGTTGCACATGCAGCTAAAAAGATATTCCGAAATTATTATTTGCACAATGCTTAACGATACCACAAAATGTGTCAATGCGATACCTGCGATAACGGCATTCGTTGATGCAACTGCTGGTATAATATGCTTAACGACACCTTAAAAAAAGAAATTAATTACGACTCTTTAATGATCACCCAACTTTGAGGAAAAAATAAATTGGAAGCCTATTTTTCAATGCGTACCTTGAGTAAGTCTGTAAGTAACACCCGAAATACTATATTCTTCGGCTCTTTCCATCGCTTTTTCGTATATCCACTGTACGTGTTGAGGATCGTCACCATCGATGGCTTTACCTCCTGAATTTGTACAATACATATCGTTACCATGTTAGATTTCTGCATTGATAACCAACCAGAAATCGTTTATACCTCCAAACGGTTCTTCTTTCGGCCACAACAAAATTCGAACGTATTCGATGCAATGTTCGGGTAAACGTGGCATATGAGCGATGGTGCACAAGGGGAAATTCACCTACAATATCAAACGCTCTAAGAATGTACGTACAGAAATGGGTGTCGTTACATTTTGTCAACTTACTTGTGGAGGGTAAAGATCCAAAGTACATTCGATGCACGCTGTAAGACCTGGCAAAATGACGCGAGCATTTCCTTTGAATCCTTCGGTGCCGCCGTCGATCAACGGAATAAGACTACATTGGTTGAGCTCGCCTTCGTTGTATTCTAGAAGACTATGCTGCAAAATTTTAATTGTTTCAATGATTTCGTATTAATTTATAAAAATAAACACAACTCTTGGTTCGTCCAGCACTATAAATTGTATGAAATTTTTTTACCAGCATTGCGTTCATCCAGCGTCGTGCGATGATCGAATCCAAGCCACAAACGACGATATTAAATTCTATGAATGTTTTTATTTTTTAACGTCAACAACACCTTGGCGTATGTGTGATGCATATACATAAACTGCCTATGCTACTTACGGTTGTAAAATTCTTCATCAAAATCTTGGATTTTTGAACAATAACTGACTAGTGATGAAAGAACATAGCCTTCGAGCAAATTTTTTGTTTAATTTTCATATTTGTAAAAAAAATAAAAATAGGATACGGTACAACGTTGCATCCTGGAATTCTAGCGTTAATAAACTCTGCAGCGACTTCAGCTTTAGATTTGCCGACATCTTTCGGTCTAATCGAATACACTTTATAAATTATTGTTCAAACTAAATGAAAACAATATCCCTTCATTACCTAAAGAGAAACTGTCGGTTCAAATTCGACACCTCGATGGTATCCATGTCGATAACGTGAATATTGCGAAACCCCATCAACCCCTAAAAAAAAAACGACGTCAAAACAGAATATGATGTCATTGATAGTCACAATTATCAACTATCGAACGTCGTTCAATTACCAAGTTTTTAAGTAATTCGCACCCGAGTCCTCCGGCACCGACGACGAGTACTTTACATCCTTCGAGAAGATTCGCCAGCGACTACAGATAAATTAAATAAATTATGGTACATTGAATGTGGGTCTGTACATTTATATATCCAATAGGTCTATGCAGTATACGTTAGGACTGGGTTCAAAGTCGGGATGCACAAATGGTCCGTTGCGTTCGAGAACTTTACGTAGATGGTCCCACCGACCGGGCCAATCGTGAACGGCCGATCTAAAATAGATTGTTTAACAAATGTATAGATTTGGTATTGACTTCACCACGGGTGTCAGAAAATTATTTTCACAACTTATTGCATCTGTTTATACGGTATAAATATAATTTTGAGACACCCTATATATTAAAATGAGTTATGAACTTTCCGCACAATTTTTTTTTTTATGAGTAAGGGCAGCCTTTTTTTAACCGTATTTTATAAATATTTTAATATTAAATTTGTAAAATTAAAAAAATTCAAGACTTGTGTTTAAAGGCTAAAGAAAATAAGTAAAAATAGGTGCAAAAAAATAGAATAGAGACTGATACAATTTTATTTTGGTATTTGTTATCCTACTCACCCTAAATCCATTGGTTCCATTATGCTATTCGATAGTTATACAATTTTTCAGTTGATTATTATTAGTTTCAAACTAGTTAATTTAAAATCCACTGTCGAGTACGAGACGACCGACGACTTTGTTGTTTACTGCTCAGCCGATACGACGAAAGATTCATTCCAAATGACGCTAGCATTTTTATTCTATTTAGTGCATTCTCAACCAAGGTTTCATGACGTCATCGCAAAAAATTGAGTTTTATCGTCGTACAAAGTTTGATGTCTTACAATGACGTCACCTGATTTTGAGCTACACGAAATTGCATTGATTGGTAGGCGGAGTCTTAAACGAGAACGACCGGCATGTCCGCCCTATGGACAAGTTGGCTGTGAAAAAACACACGTTTGAGTTGGGTGCTGCTGTTATTTTGCAGTTGTTGTAATGTCTGCTAAACTGGATTCGGGTGTCGAGTTGGCTCCTTTGAGGAGCTTAGATGATTTCCTTCTCGAATCGGCAAGGTTTCAAATACCCAATTTCAAAGACTTCGATAAATGGGGCAACCGAGTGTTGCAGAATTTGCTCTACTACCAAACCAATTACTGTCTGATGGGCTTGGTCATTTTTCTCTTGGTTGGGTATGTTGTTGTCGTACACTGTATAAATATAAGTAGAGATGATCTCACTTTTGCTCTTTAAAACAAAAAAAAATTGTAATCAATTAAAATTCATATAAACAGTGTTTTTATATATATTTATATATAGATGTATGGTGATTCATTAAATTTTATTTTAAAGTTATTAAATTTATTATTGTTTATTCCAACATAGGATGCTCCATCCACTGAAAATGTTTTATGGATTTGTTGCCATCTTCATTGCTTTTGCGTTATTTTGCTACGGGACGAATTCACAGCCTTCCGCTATCAAGTTTAAACGAGATCATCCGATCATCAGCGCGTTAATCGTTTTCGTTTGTAAGTATATCGTTCTTCTTCGTTAATACGCTGATGACTACGATGACCAGCACTCATGTAATTATATTAATGTTGTAAACAGGTGGCTACTTCATCGTCTACATGCTCGGATCTGTAGTGGTGTTTTTGCTTGGGATTCTGTTGCCAATTGCTGGTGAGAAAAAAATTGCTTATAACAACGTCAAGGACTTAAATGCGTTTCTTAAAAGTGACACTAAAACTAATTAATTCATTACGAAACGAATAGAGGGATGTATTGCAATAGATATATGACAAACTTAGCTGTGAATTAAGGTAGCGAAAATTATTTTTGTTGACGATTGCAATATTGCATTGCGATATTATTTATCTAGCTCAGTTGATTTGTGATAAAAACAAGCAAACTGCAAGATGATTAAAAGTAGATTTCAGTTGTTGATCAGAGACATGTCGTTAATTAAATGAATCGAAGCTAACACCAATATGTTCACTATTTGCTAGTAATTATCACGAACACAGTTCCAAATTTTTTCCAGTTTTCAAAAATAGTTCAAAACTATTTTTTTTCCGAATATTAGTTTTCGTCGATTTTTTGTGTCCTATTTTGAATTGACGTGTATTTCTAGTGTCACACTTTGTAATTATTATTTTTTTTTCTCACTATTTTATTAATTAATTTGCAGTTGCTTTCATCCATGCTTCCCTACGGTTACGAAACATTAAAAACAAGCTGACTAACAAGATGGAGTCAGTTGGATTGAAACGAACACCCATGGGCATGATCTTGGAAGCGCTCGGACACGAGGATAGTGCTTCGTAGGTGTTTACAGTTTTTATTACTCTTAAAATTAAACTTCTATACAGGGTGTTCCTTAAAGTTGTAGTCACGCATTGAAACAAAAGCCAACAACCCATATAAACATAGGGCCGGAAACGCTTCTCTTCCAAGACAACGCAGGGTGAAGTCGCTGTAGGTATGCTAATGAGTATGCATTTCCAGACCCATGTTTATACGAGTTTTTTTGCTTTGTTTTGATTCATAGCATCTGTGGTTAAAAATTTGACGAGCTTTTAGGAACACCCTGTACAAGGGTAACGTTGATTGCAATCTTTTATTCCTATCTCATCATCGTCAAATAGCCACATTTAATGAATATTTATAACGATTTCGTACACCATTATGAATTCAACGTTGATGAGCATTCGAGATTAACGTCATTGGTTCATGTTGTGCATGCGTTTTAGTGTTATTGATGGTGATTCCGATTCGTGTTTTATTTTTCTGTTTTCAGTCTTGCCAATTTTTAACACGCCCCCAAATTCGTCGGTACATAGAGCAAGTTAAACACCGCGGTTAAGCATGTCTTTATAACGATTAATCCGACGTATCGTCTTGTTTTTTGTTTTTTTGCCAAACATGCTTATTTTGCGCAATAACAATTTGTTCTCTTTTTTTTTGTGTGTGTATAAACGAGTAGTTCGAATTATTATTATTATTATTGTACATAGCTATTTTTTATTACTATTCTTGTCAAAAAAAATTTAATAATTATGACCATCTGTAAAAAAAAAAAAATTAGTTATTTAGCATTTTCTAAAAATACATTACAACGAAAAAAGAACAGACGCAACGTTTATCGATTTTTAGTTTTGGCCGTAAAATTAGAATTTTAAAACTTTGTAAAAAAATCTTGAGTAGCTACGTCCGTTTAAATCTAATTACATGTTTATTTATTTATTTTCTTCTTTTTTTTGGAAGCTTGGTTAAATGATAGCGGAGCATATTCAACATTTTCCGGCTTTTAAAAAGTTGTCCTGTGCTCGACTAGAATTTGAACGTTTCTCAGTCGACCTGTTTAACGCACCTTTCTGATCAAGTGTCATTTTATCATGCTTAAACTATACGTTGATCTTTATAGCGATTGCCACTTTGGGTGCGGGTAATTTTTTGGCGATAACGAGTTTTTCGCGTGACGATGTGATAAGTTACTGACAGCTGACGCTTATGGTACGTAATGTGTTAAGCAGCCACCAGATGGCACCACGTGTCTATGAGTATAGACCAGTTTAGATGACGTTAAAAAAAAACGTAGATTTATTATTAATGATAAATCTAGTGTTATTAACTAACCTAAGTTGGCGTCTATACCCACCAGTTTAGGCTAGTTAACAACAATCCCCCCTACATTGCTCTCATGACTTCTGGCAACTGGTTAACACACATGTACCTTACTTATATATCTTTTTCCTTTTATTTTTGTAAAAGTAACATTACTTTTTAATGAGTCTCAGAATTTGTCAAGTTTTGTACTCCATGCAAATGATGATTTTTTTGGGGTCACTTTGTTTAAAACATAGGTAACGGTCGATGAACATGGTAGTTAGCAATTAAATAATACAGTTTTTGTTAATCAAATCGAATCTTTGAACTAGACCGAATTTCAATTTCATACTGATTCATCATTGAATCAGTCACAAGCCAAGATGAGAGACCAAGCTCGTCTTTCCCTTTGTATCCTTACGCATGTTAAAAAAGTAGGAAGCACATTCGACTATTAGTGGTGTAACACTGGTCTGATTCAATGTTACCGTATGATCTTAACTATTCAGTTAGTTCCTTAAACTACCGTGTTAATCGACAGTATACCACAATTTTCCAATGTGCTATTTTCTAGATACCATGTTTAATTGGTGGTTTGTTAGGTTGTCTTTTATTTTTTTGGTATTATGTACATTAATTTACATTAAATTTTGTTTGTAATATTTTTTGTTTTTGCAATAATATAACAAAAATATATTACGATGGAAGACAAAATTCGTCCTGTTATTTTTTCCCCCCTTAAGGAACGTGTTGAAAAATTTATCGGAAAAAGTGAAGGCTTTCGGGATCGAAGAACATTGGTCCTATTCCTAACGATTATATTTCAATTTAAAATTGTATAATAATAAATTGTATTTCATCTATTGGTTTCTAATTTTGTTAAAAATACATAATTTCTTTTCAACGTACACATAGTGTACACTTTTATTTGAAAAAAGAAAAGAAAAGGGGGAGTCGACAAAAAGATTTACAAACTACTAGTGATTTTTTTTCCATCGGATTGTGAACACATAAATTATTGGAGTTATATCTCTCGCATTGTCAAAGTTTGAATTTTTGTTGTTGTCAAAGTTCATTTGTGCACGTTTTTTGCTTTCATTTCCTAAACCATATCAACGTAGAAATATGGTTCTGCTAACTGGTTGGTACAAATACTTATCGCCCATGAATTTGTTTTCTTCTTTTAACAATGCTTTTTAATTCTACGGAGTTGAAACCATCGGAGCTAATGGTACTGTGATTGCGTGAATCCACCGACGTCTCGAATCGGAAGCTGCGACGGATCTTCCATCTGTGGATTGACTAGACAACGAAAACGGGGATCAATGACGTCAAATCATGGTTTAAGAAACGCGTATCATTTTTTGTTTTTTATTGTCATACTCACTTGGTTTGAACTGTTCGGCGGAGAATCTCGTAAACAAAATGCCGACGCCTTCTATCAGCGCTAATAGAACGCCACCTGGAGCGATAAACCAACATGAGATTCGTGGATAATAAAACTTTTGATTTTGTTAATCGTACGTCACTTGCCTATGACTGCTGATCCCACCATGGCACCGGCGCCATCTGTTAAAAAAAAAAAGTTTTATTAAGAATTGGCATTATTTTATTTTCCAGCTCTACAGGGGGTGTCCCGTGATTCTTAAGTGCAGTTGGATTAAAATGTAAAATGTACTAAGAATTATGGGACACCCTGTATAGTTCATGGTCGGATGTTTACTTCTGACGGCGAGGATAGCACCGGTTAACGCTCCGCTCGTTATCGAGTTCCACGGATCTTCTTTTTTTCTAATCTGGACCATCGTGCAGTCGATGGTAGAGAATACGCCTCCCCAAACGGCAAAGTTACCTGTTAAAAACGTTCAAGTCATTGGTCAACTTTATCATGTCCTTTCAACACAGGGTGAGTCTGAATGGTCAGACTTTGATAGTACGTTCTAGAGACCTGGGTAAGCAGAAAATGTCCGATGAACATGGGGTCAAAAATGCTTTATTTCTGGGGTTGACAACGGTTCCAAGTTGGCCGACCATCACAAAGTCTAGTATGAAACTATCACGTCAAATTGCCCTCAAACTGTCATTAACTCTAGAAGCAAGCGTTTTCGATCCCATGTTCATAGGGCATTGTTCGTCTAGGTCTCTAGGATTTCCTTCTCAAAATTTGTGCAGACCATCCCGATTCATCCTGCGTGGCTTTTTAAGAGTTAACAGAGCGTCAAAGATATTTACCGCCGATGATGGGACCACGCTCCTTCACCGCCACTAAACTTCCCAGCAAGCGCCGATTTATTCCCTGGAACGTAACGATGTTTAAGGCGACGTACGTCTATGTTAATCCACGATTTATATAATTATTATTATTATTACTTACCGAAGGTGAGTTTCTGAAGCCTTTTATACTTTGAAATACGGCTCCTCCAATCGCACCCATTGCAAAGGCGCCCCCGCAATCGTCGACTATTCGCCACGGACTGAAATTGTAAGTAAATCCATTTTTTAAAAATTCAATGATCACAATATTTGTTTTTTCTAGTTTTAATATTATGAGAGTATTATATTCCATGAGAAAATTAGAATTTTAGCATTTATTTTTAACTAATAAGATGCATTTTTTTATTGGAATTTTGAATTAATTTTCAGTTATGGTTTAAAATTAATGTTGTTTTTTTCGAATTTTTAATAAAAAATTACTAACAATATTAACTAACACATTTTTTTTTTTTAACTGACAACGCTATTGATTAAAAATGGTTAAATTAATTAATTCATTTGCATTCATTAATTGGGTATATAGCCTATGTGGTAGTCCTTTATTATGCAGTTTAAGCCTGACCATGCAGTAATGCACAACTACTCATTCATTCACGACCTATCGTTTGGACTTTTATTTTATCCCGTTCTAGGTACGTTCCTCGTTTATTTTATCCCGATTTTATTTCAATTTTCCCCAAATTAGTCAACCTAAAGGCTCAAAACCTGTAGTACCCTACCATGGTTCTCGAGCATACTCTTCCATGATGAAATCGAAGAAGAAAATTGACGCATGCTCTTAAAACCCTCCCCCGCTTTTAGCTGATCACGTGATCAAATACTAGGCGTGGCTTCGTAAAAGTGAGCTCATGACGTCATACTACTTTAAGCCAACGTTGGGAAAATTATCCTTGCGTTAACGTTATGGACAGAGGGAGATCCTGACGCGTAAATTTGTTTTTAATAATCAAAAAGTTTATAAAATTATAATCAAGTAATCTACGATAAATAAAATTATTTTTGTTATGATATTCATGGCAAGAAATGGTCATGTGAGCAAAAGAGGGCGGAGTTAGTAGTGACATTAGCAGCCGACACGGGAAAATGGGGAAACTTGTCAAGCGGGAAAGTAGAAAAAAAAAACATGTCTGAACCGCAGAAGAACGATACTTTGCACGAGTTTAAGGTATTTTTGATAACTTTTTGATCTTTGCGAACGTTTGACATTGGACGGGTTTAAAAGCGTGGGATTCAAATTGTTCTATGTTTCATTCATTATATAGGCGCTGGATGAATCGCTACGTTGTGGTATATGCTTCGACTATTTCCAGACTGCGATGATGACAGTTTGTTCGCATCATTGTAAGCATAATAATACACTTTTTGTATTACATAATACTACATCACGAATTGCTCTTTATTCTACCGATATTGCATATCCTATAATAGAACAATGGAGAAGTGATGACATTTTTATTTCATTATTCACAGTTTGTTCAGTATGTGTTAGAAAATACATGAGCTACAAATCGGAATGCCCATCATGTTTACGAGTAAGTACTGTGTTGGTTAGGACTCATTTGAAATCCAACCATGACAGGTGTATGTGGAGCTTGACATTGATTGGGGGTATATTGTTTATATAAGAACAACCCCTTAGTATATTTAGAATTCAATGTTCTATACAGCACTTAACATTCAGTAGATGTATTGATTCAACTCTGACCACATTCCTACATTTATAACTTTCTTTCAAAAATATAGATATCTGTATTGGTCAATTAATGATGCACGTACATTAATCATACGTTTGTATGTGACTATTAATTTTTTCCAGGTGACGTCGGAGGTGGAGTTAAGAAAGAACAGGTTACTAGACGAGGTCATCGAGAAGTACTTGAAAATTAGGTAAGTTTATATTGCAGGTAACAACTCTGTTTTTGAATATATATTTATTTATACAGTTTTTGTCGTATTATGAATTTACAGATTAAAAATTATAGAAATACTTACAAATTCTTCCAAAGAAAATATCCCACAAGTCATAGTCCACAATGAAAATTCTTCATTGTTAGCCGTCGATGAATCGCATGTAAGAAATCGAGCCAAATTTTTGTTTTGCTAAATGCTCTTCGTTTATTGTTTTAAAATTATTTTATTTTCTTACGTTTAAATCTATTTCAGGATGATGTTGAAACATGCGTCAAAAGTCAGAAAACCCCAACTGAATCTAATTCAAAAGAAACATCACTTGAAACACCTAGCAATGACACCGACGTTAAATTGTTGGAGTCAATGCCGATGGTGAAGTCAAATCAAGACAAATCAAAAGGTAATGACATACATTTTTAATTCATTTCAACTGACACTAAGTATATAATAAAATGCCTTTTTTGGACATTACTATTTTAATATTATATTTTATATTTAAAAAAAATTAGTTCCATGCCCAGTTTGCGAAGAAATGATACAGCACAAGCACATGAACAGTCATTTGGATTTTTGCTTGAAACGTATGGAACGCAAAGAGTCGACTACTAACGTGTAACGTTTTTTTTATTTTTAGGGTTTGATATTACTTTTTATTTTTTATTTATTATAATATTGGATTGAATTATTTCAGGAGACATAATGTAAAAGCTAGGAAACCACTTCCTAAACTTGTGTACAAACTGCTGTCAGATCGTGAATTGAAGAAAAAGCTTAAGGAACATGGCTTGTCGACTCAAGGAATGCGCCAAGTAAGTTTTAGAGATTCTTTGTTCTCTATATATAACCCTGATGTTCGTTTTTCAAAAATGTGTTATCGTGAACAGGTACTCGTTAAACGACATCACACCTTTACAATCTTGTACAACGCCGAGTGTGATTCTCTTCAGCCTCGACCAGGTTGTCGATTGCATTGCATCTATTTTATAAATTCATATGATGTGTAATATTAAAATTGAATTCTATTTAAGTAGTGTACGTTATATATAAAAAACTTTGGTTTGTAATTTTTTTCAGTAAGTGCTATTGTTCAGCAGATTGAATTGGAAGAACAGCAAACGTCATCTACCACAAAACGAAAGGTTAGCATTGTACTAAAATAAACAACAAACGAATTAAGATCAATCAATTAATAATTTTTTATTTTGTTTTGTTTTTAATAGGAATTGAACTTCACTCGTAAAAGTAGCCCTGCTGTTATCGCCAATGAACAGAAAAAATATCGTAAATATGAAATTTATTTTGTCCATGTTAGTGTGATATGACTAGTATATGGCTTATATTTTGTTAACGAGTAAAATTATGCTGCCATTTATTTTCATTTATTTTACAGGAGTCAAACATAAATCACAATTTGACAGTCTAATCAATGTCATCAAAACTCATTCAGAACCAACAAAAGGTATATAGCATTTAGTAATTAAAATTGGAGTTAACTTTTACCATAGGAATCATTACTTAACGGATTCATGAGCAATTTTTTTTATCTCGTTTATAAATTACGAGCATTTGATATTTTTATTCTAATACACTTTTTATTTGTCAAAAAATATAGGTAAAGGTGTTTCGGACGATGAGACGGAGAAGTTCCGCGATGCTGGTGCATCAACGAGTCACGTAACTACGAATTCGATGAAAAGAACTTGGCAGTCGCCGAACGTCGTACCCAGCTTGAAAAAGCGCAAAAGTTGTGCTGCACTCGATTTGAACGTCGTCGATGAGAATAAAGACAGCGAGGATGAATGCGTCATCGTCGAGAGTTCTCCCGAAATATCCTTCAGTCCCCGATTCATCCCCATCACCCCCGACCAAAAAGTGAACTCCAACCCACTTTCTCCCGTCGATCCGTGCCAATCCGACTTTGTGCCCGCGAGTAAAGTTTTCCGTGGTGCGAGACGCTCGTTGAACCACAACTTCAACGATGGTAGTTGCTCACCGAACGAACATTCTGTTTCACCCGTTTTTTGCTTTGCGACACCCACAAAGTCATTGTTGACGAGTTCTAAGAAGACGTCGTCATCACCGACAGGTGCAGCTAAGAACAGCCCCTCGAAAATGTCGTCATGGTTGTTGAACTCTAAGGAAGTGTCACCGCCAACGTGTCAGGGTGCAGCTAAGAACGGTCCGCAAAACATTTCTCCGCTTTACGGCTCCAAGAAATTTTTCGAGACCCCTACGAAAAGTTCCGGTGACTCGTGCGTCATGTCCGATTCCGAGGACGAGATATCGCCGTCGTTGTTGGTCGAAGCGAATTACAGCACGGGCGAAGAAAGCTCTTTTTAATTGTCATTTCAGTGCAATTTTGTGTATATGTATATTAAATTTGGAAGATTGTCATATTTTTAAAAATTTTATTATTTTTTATGTACATTTTTTGGCGTCAAATGAAATACGTCTTTCATCTTGTAAGACAAGGTTGCGACCTCATCGGTGCAAATCCGTTGTATACGTAAGGGCTTACGCGTCCTTTGAATGATATTCCGCTTTTGCAGTCGGCGCCTTTGCGTGTTGTTTTCGACGAAACCGTGTATCGATTGGGTGCGACGGTGAATTGCTTCACTACGAAAAGTCGGAATTTAATCCTTCGAAGGAACGATCGAAAAACGGCAACAAAACACTTACATGGTTCATTTCGTCCCGTGATGGAATAGGCCACACCCTCGGACAACTTGGGATAATAAAACCCACTGGTCATGGCCATCTCATCTAAAGTAAATTTAATTTTTTTATATATTACTGGCATTGTATTTAATCCTTCTATACATTGCCTCGCTTCTTTTGGCAAAGTATGAAATAACCGAAGATTAGTTTCGGTTAGTCAACATAAAAATGAAGGCCATCATTTACGCCTTAACTATTTCAATTTCATACACTGCCTAAACCAAGATTGGCAATCTATAGAATATATGGATTCTATTCATTGCTGGTTAAATGTCATTCTATAAATTTTAGATAATAATTTGTATGAAATTCTATGCTTGCATTTATCATACAGCACTTTTCCAAACGAGTACTGGGGCATTCGTTTTTTTGTCGGGTCGATGTTCGGATTGTAGTAGTTTGGTGGAATACGATCTAAAAATTAATTGGTGAATATTTTCATTTTTTGAAATGTAATATTGTAATTATAAAAATAAATTGATTTATTTATTTACCTGGAATTTTTTCTGGAACTCTAGACTTGATCTTGAAACCAATTTTGTGGTCATCACCGAATGATTTCAACTCTCCGTACGCTGTCGGTAAATCCAACCGCTTATCTGAAAAAATGATGGTGAGTATTGTGGTTTATTGTTAACATTTTGTTATATGATATTTTTATTGTACTGTATTGACATCCATTATTAACACAATTATTATTGTGTTATTATTTTACCTATGGTGAATTTGCGGTAATTGGACCATAACGGCGGTCGTTGTTGAAAGGCCAACCCCGATGTTTTCTTCACGAGAGGGATGTCGTAGGTGGTGGGTCCTGGTGTCGGTTGGCGAGCTGTGTCAATGTAAAGTTATAGGTCTAAAGTGATGTGTCGAGGTAAACAGGCAGTAAAACGTCGATAAACTCACGTGGTCCCCCTATAGGCTTGTAGCTAAGCGAAAACGCAGGAGCCGTACAGGCAATTTTGGGAACGTATTCTGCTGGTCCCGGTGTTCTGAAATCTGTAACGACCACTTAAATTAATCAGTTTATCTATTAATTAATTAATTGTAAACGATGAATAAACGAACGCCGTACAATGGGATCGTTGAGAGAAATGTTTGATTGGCTTTCTAATTTTGATGCTTCGCCGGTCATTCATCATTGACGGTAACATGTACGTCGTCGGTGCTGGCACACCGTTATCTATTTTCATTGTCATTATTAAATATTTTAAATTTATAATTCCAGGTAATGAAATAGACGAATTTGCCTTTCATTGGTAGAATGTTTCGTGCTTGCATCGTGAATTGAGGACCGCTGGGTGCGACGCTCGGAACGTCGTAATGGGCGGGACCTTTGTTTCAAAACGATTTTAACAATTTTAATTCATCAATAAACGTCGTGTCATGTTTTTTGTTTACCTGGATTTTTGTTTCCATCGTCGTATTTCACTCTTGACTTGATCGTGATGGGCAATTGCTTGTTCACGAGACGGGGTCGATACGCAGCCGGTGATGGAAACGTTTTCCTCGTCGTCGTGCTCAACGTGCAAACTTTATCCGTTTTCAGTCCGATGTTGACGCCGTCGGGTGGACGAGAAACCATCACGGCGCTCTTTTTGTCCAAAGACGAATATAAAATATAACTGGCCGGTGTGCGTTGGAAACACGAGCCTTTGTGTTCATCTGTGACAAAGTAAATTATTTTAACATTTATTTTTAAAATCGAAATTTTTTTTCGTGTTGATGTCATGTGGATGACCAACGTTGACGTTTTTTCGTGCACGGTGGAATTCGTGGTTTCAAGGAAAACTTTTGCTCGCAACAGAACGACGGAATTTGAATGTTGTACTTGGGCCCGGGTGAAATGGTCGTCGTCTCTAATCGAAAAATTTTAAAAACGGTTATCGACGTCTTGTCGGTGTTCGAAATAGTGTTGACGTCTATTCACCTGCTACGTTGGGGTGACGATCGTATAACGAATAACACGGGTTTCTTGGGAGAATGACTTCACTTTTTGGTTTGTAATCGCTCGGTCCTGGCGTTGGTAATGCTACAAAGAAAAATCGAAACTTACACGGCGACAACGTGCGATCGTGTAATAATGCGTTCATTTTGTCCGTTTTATACCCAAACGAGTCAACACTTTGCAACCCGGTGGTGGTACGAATTCGCCCATTGCATTTCTGTACGCTTGAGTGTTTCTATCTGTAAGTGTAACGTAAAGCTCAATGCCATTTTATAAAGTTTGTATTTCTTGAATTTTAGGTCTATACGTATGTGCATCTTCTGATCCGATACGGAGGGTGCCACGTGAAATATCGCTGTACTGATTTCCTGCTCTTCGGGTTCATCTTCGTTCATTTCGGGTATCGCGTTCGAATCGATGATGGTCAGCGAACGAGCAAGTTTGTCGTCTATCATTTTGTAGGGTAGGATGATCAATTTCTATGGATGTTTCACCCACGCCCCACCATTTTGTTTTATGTATTTTGTTGTGAAACCCAAAACCTTTGTTTCTAACCTCATGATCATTGTTGAACACCAAATCTATTTGCTTTGAAATTTTATTAAATGTTAAATCCTGCACCCTGAATAACATAAGTTAAAAAATCTGCTCTTTTATCTAATTTTGATTTAAAATTTAAATGAAATTGAATACAATTATAGAATAGTTAAAAGTAGTTTATGAAGTATGTATAATATTTGGTGTATTTTTATTTCATAGTGATTTTGATGATTTGAATATGATGAAAAAATACACTAAACAGTGTTTTGGGACACTGATTTTGATAACATTATGTATCTGTCGTGATGATCATAATAACCACGATTCCACTGTAGGCTATACCTAACCTATGTTTGTGTATGCTGATGTAAATGTTGGATACCACCGTAGATGAAGTTTACAATTCTAGATTAGATATTTTACACAAAGCCAGCAAAGCGTAGAAACCTATTTTTGGCAAAGTATGAAATTAGCATTGCAATAGTTATGTTAGGGTTAGCTAAAGATTTCAGGTTTAGGTGTAAATTTAGGCCTAAATGTAGGGTTAAAAATATTTTTCAGAACAAAATTCTTGTAAAATGATCAAAATGCCGGAAGTCTATTTGTATTGAACCAAGATGTTATTTCATATTTGGCCAAAAGAAGTTGGGCCTATTAGTAGGCTTGTTAGATTCTATAGGCCTACTTTACTTCAGATATGTGGTTGGCCTATATAAAATTCAAATTGCATGTTATATATACTGTAATATTAATATATAAGACTAGTGAGTAAAATTTATATATTTATATATATGTATGTATGTATGTATGTATGTATGTTATTATTTGGTACAGGTATAAAATAATTAATATATGATGTACATACAGTCGCGGACAATTGATTGGAAACAAACACTAAGTTTGGTTTTATCAACATAAAATGAATTTAATTTAATATACAAAAAAGTGAACCACACCATTTAATAGAGGATTTCAAGGGCTTTCGAATGATATTGTTCACGTGTTACAATAATAAAGTATTACTTTCCGTCTTCCGATTATTTATTGAACCGAGTACGGTACAATTTACATCGGACAATTGATTGGAAACAAACGGATTTAATATTCAGTGAGATATCATCCATGCGCTTAATTACTACTTGATATCGTATCTTCGTATGGGCATTTATTCAGCATATTTTTTAAATCATGTTTAACCACAGGGAAGTCCATTTTCTTGACTTTTACGGTTCGAATAAATGCATCTGAGTTACGGAAGTGTGTACCTCACAATTCACGCTAAATGTCACCCGATACATTTTCTATGGGGTTCAAATCGGGTGATTTAAGTGGCCAAATGATCACTATGACATGGTTATCTAGTAAACAACTTTTCATCCTTGCAAAGTTCTTAGGGTTTGTATCATATCATGTTGGAATACATTCATCTGGCTGGCAACAATAGGGTGCTCAAAATTTCACGCATTTGAACTTTATTCATTGATTTTGCCATCTGGACCAACTTCAAATTAAGAAGAACAGCCCCAAAGCCCAAACCATAATACATACTGCCTGAACTGACAAGCACTTTTGATCGAAACAACAATGTTTCGGTCTTGGTAAATGAGTAACTGGAAACACATCTCTAATTACACTTTTGTAACACATGTAATATGGTACATTCGACTGCCCTTGAAATTCTGTATTAGAATAGATGATGTCTTTTACTTGTTTATACTGTATTTTTATTTTCATGCTTGACCGCAACTGTCGTGGACAACGTTTTAACGCCATGGATGGAATGATAAATACAAGTGTCAGAAAAGTAGACTATTAGTTCCAATTGGCCAAGACCAAAATATTGTTGTTTTGATCAAAAGTACCTGTCAATGCAAACAAGATTGGCCGTGAGTGTTATGATTTGGGGCACTTTTTCTTAGTTTTTGAAGTTTGTCCACTGGTCCAGATGGCAGAATGTCCAGTAGTATTGTTGCCGTAGTCACGTATTCTAACATGATACGAACCCTGCCAGGTTCGTGAAAAGTTGTTTACCATATAACCACATCACAGTGATCATTTGGCCATCCAAATCACCTGATGTAAACCCAACAAAAAATGTATCGGGTGACATTTAGCGTGAATTGTGACGTAGGCTACACACTATGGTAACTCAGATGCATTATTTCGAACCGAAAAAGTCAAGAAAATGGACTTCCCTGTGAGACTAAACATGACTCCAATGTATGCTGAATCAATGCCCAAACGATATCAAGTAGTAATTAAGCGCATAGGTATTTCATTAAATATTAAATTCGTTTGTTTCCAATCAATTGTCCGATGTAAATTATACCGTACTTGGTTTAATAAATAAATAATTGAAAGTTAATACTACTTCATTATTTTAACACATGAACAACATCATTCGAAAGCCGTTGAAATTCTCTATTAAATGGTGTTCTTCACTTTTTTCTGTCTTCAATTAGATGCATTCTATTTTCATAAAACCAAACTTATAATGTTTGTTTCCAATCAATTGTCTGCGCTGTAGATGCTGCGCATGAAATTTTTTAGATTCGTGATATATCTACCTTAATTTTGAGATATTTTCAGTAGGCCTACCATAACATGCAGATTTTCATTGACCGAGTTAAATTATCTATAATCAGCGAGTTTCCTATAATCAGCAAGTTCCGATAGGTTTACGAATGCTGTATTGCAAATATTAAGGTAGACCGTTATGCTCTAGTTAGCATAAATACCACATAAAAAAAAAATAATTTTGTTGTCAAAAAAAAGTATATCACACAAAAAAAAAACTGTCAAATGTTGAATAACCACAATTCCAGAAACTACATCTGCAAATGACTAATGCTGAAGAGGAGAAAAAACCCCATAATACGGTAGAGTAGTACCGGAAATAGGGGACAACCCTACTACCAGTCTATATATCTCCCATTTTGCTTCTTCTTCTTCTTCTTCTACCATTATTATTATTATTTTAAATGGAAGATGTTTTCCTCTTCTAGCGTTTCAATTGGCTCGTGGGTGGTGAAATTGGCGACCAACACTCTTGGTACCATTTCAACGAAATGTCATTCCCAACCTTCTGCTCGAGAATGCTCCAGTCAAGAATTCTCTGCGTCTTGTTGAGTAAGATTAACTAGTTTTTGATTTATTTAATTAATTAGTTGTTTTTCGTTTTAACATATGCATGCATGTTACGTTATTTTTTAATGTCATAATTAATTACATAGTTTCATATAAATACTATTTTTTTAAATGTTAATAGTAGACCTACTGTAGAGCAATAGATATTTCGTAGGCCTACTGATGATGTACATGGTTTAGTTTTGTATACAGATACAGTATATACAAAATATATTGTGTCTACACAATTTAGTTTATAGCACTAGCTTACACTGAATTGTATATACACTTATATAATTTTATATACAATACGATATGTATATACACAAAAGTCTATAACACAATGTCAAATTTGGTAGCCTATATTATTATTATTATGTGTATCCTATCAACGTATAGTCATACCAATTCAACGTATTTACATTAAGTTACTTAATATATAAAATTTTAAATGTAACGAAATATCGTACTTTTATTTATAGTAATGTATGCAGTTGATTTACAGTATAAAAATTTGTTGTAGAATGATGTAGATGCATAAATTTGAACAGCGTATTTAATATCAATTTACTATAAAAAGTGTTTCAAAATTTGAAATACAAATTATAAATGTATTATTTTGTTATTCAATTTTGGACAAATGTATACACCACTATCGAATGTTTTGCGTTTATTCAAACAAATAATAATGTTAACCAAAAATTTTGTCATCCAGATTTTCATTTCAAATTGGATAATAGGTTAATTTTTTTTTTGTGTAATTAAGTTCAATTTTTTAGTTGCTAATGTGTGTAAATCATGTTGGAGCGTGCAAAGTTACGTATTACCATGACATATTATACTATAATATGTCATGGTATTACCTAAACATTGGTAAGAATTTATGATAATTGGTGGTGTACAATTTTGTGTGGAATTGACATCATTTTTGTGTTTATTCCCCCGTTTCATTTTTCGAAGAAAGGTTTGCTTGCAGGAGTAAGTGCCACATGTCTACATTTCTGGGAAGCATCACGTGACACTTTTTTTTCATTTCGGTGAGAACGAAAAGGAGTGAAATACGATAACTTATTCAAGTAAAAAAACACCAACAGGGGATACGAAAAAAAATTTTTGTTTACGTTTGACATCAACAGATGATGATGTAGATCCCAGTTGACACAGTTATTGGATGGATGGATTTTCATCATAGATTCCGGAATGTTCCGATAAATAACCGTTTTAAGTGTATCATTTTTCTTTCTATTGTCAAGATGCGCACACATGTGGTGTGTCGAGTTATCAAGTTATTTGCAATTTTCAACTTCCTTCAATTAGTTGTTAAAGAAACGATTGCCAACCTTGCTTCCTGCATTTAATGGGTTCACCATTCAAATGAAGGCCCTTTTGCCAAATGCAAAATTTAATCGTAGCACAGTACGCCAATGCGAATTTCACGCTTTTAATAGCATAAATGCCAAAAAAATCCGTCATTACTGACGTTACAGAAATGTTGTTGAATACACTAATGTCATATGATATTTTCATTTTTTGTAGTATTTTTCTGCTTTGACGACGGTGAAAACGCGGACATTTCTTCGAAAGATGACGATTGCGCCTCTCTGGTTGATCAAGTTGGACATTGTTGGTTGGATTACCCGGATGTGCCTACATGTGGAGGCAGGTGTGATGATTGATCTTTAATTTGTCCATATTTTTTGGTTTGACAACTGTAATAGAATTTTGCTTTATTATTTTTTTATTTATTTATTTATCTATTATTGGGCAGGGATGACTTAGAGAAATGTGCGACAAATGGTCTTCATCGTGCCTCTTCGTGCAAGAATGAGATCAAGAAAGAAATCCAACAGATGTCTCAGGTCTATTCGTTTGTGGCATCAGCGCTTTGCCAAAATCAACAACTCCAAAAAGGCAACGGGTTTTATTTACTCTTTGGTTTTTTAATAGTTAATTAGTCAGACTAATTCAAAATACCAATGGTTTTTCGAATGATGGAAACATAGTTGTAGTTGCATATGTAACGTTATTGTAGTGCACGTAGTACAGTGTTGCAATATTTAGGTAGTGTTCTTTGCGTGTATGAACTTGACCTCCTTAATCCAGCATATCCAGTATTCGCAATTAATTTAATAGATACGTGATAAAACAAGCTGTTCAGTGATTGGTAAGTACAATTTGATGTAAATGCTGTTTGGCTACATCTTATTATACAGTGGGATCCGGTTATTATAATTACGGATAATGTTTTATCGATCGGCTACAGTATTGTTATCATAATCAGTCGGTCCCAAAACACTGTTTCATGTTATTCATCTATTCATTGTTTAATGTTATCAGCCGGTTATTGTTATAAAAAAAATATATTGGTTCCAAAGTGATCATAATAACTGGATTCCACTGTATCGTGTACTGTATTGGTTTGTCTCGTGCTGGAAATGTGTTTAGAATGGGTTATAGTCGTTAATGGGTGTGTTTAGGCCCTGTTCCTATACACCCATAGTATATACATATTGTGTTTATATACTGTATTACATACAATTGATTATAATAATGATAATTATCTAGATCTGTGCGTTAGCGCATCATAAATGCCTTTTGCAGCATCCTGTCACTAGATGAAGTTGGTTGTGAACTTAAAAAGTACAAATATGTTAATTTTGTAGTTATGAAGCTAAGTTTGTATTACTAATCCGGAACCCATGTCTTCGTGTATATATCTTCTATCGCATGTATATATTTGTATACACTGTTGTTTATACATACACCTATACCTCGCCATACGGCCGCTCTTTATACGGCATTTCGCTATAAAGGCCTTTTTCGATTTACGGCCCACAATGTTTCGTTATACGGCCAAAAAAATGCTGTCAATAATAATCAAAATAATTGATTCGTTATACGGCTTTTCGCTTTGCGGCCAACTTTTCCGGAACGTATCTAGGCCGTATAGCGAGGTGTAGGTGTACATTTATATACAGCATGTGTTACCATCAACGCACAGAAGACATGCTATAGAATGCAAATCCTGGTTTAGGCAATGTATTAAATTAGCATTGAAGTAATAGTTACCGTACATTAAGCAAGAATTTAGGTAAGTTTATTTTTTTGAGAAAATGATGTAAACTAATCATAACCAACCGAAACCTCTTTCGGCAAAGTATGAAATCATATCTGGATTCCATACTTTGCCGGTTACATTTGCCGCATTTGTTATTTATGTCTGTTTAAAGATCAGACTAACTATCCAAATGGGATTAATTGTATCTCTAACTAACTATGAAAAACACCGATATTATCTTTCTTAACCATCTTTTGCTTCACAATTTTCAGGTTTCGAACAAAAGAGAACCTGTTGGGTAATGGCTCGCAATTGTGTACTCCCACTCGCATTCATCACCATTAACAATGCAACCAGTGACCGGTGTAAGTGAGTGTCTCTTTCGATAACATCACCTTATCAAAACTTCCCTTTGGTGACATATTCACATGTCACCTTATATCATTTTTTTTTCAAACTGTGTGTTCAAATTCTTCCCTCTTGATAACATTTTTGTCGTTTCCCCCCCAAATACTTTTAAACGTTTCACTTGTCAAATGGAATGTTGCCAAATCTATTTAATCTTCGGATTATCTGTATATAAAAGGAAAGATGGTTCTTGACCCCATTACTTCTTGATGTTACCGTCATTGATGATGTCACTTGTTACACGCACCTGCAAACAGTACGTTTTTTTTTCTTATACAACAATTACAGTTTGTCAGTTGTCAACAATTACCATGCAATGGTCACCCCCCTAGTTGTTGTCACGGGTTTCCTTTACTTAAGTGATGTACGATGTGAAGTGACTTTAAAGGTCAAGGGGAAAAAAGAAGAAGACACTCAACGATGGTGACTGTCAACAAACAGTTTTGTGGGGTAAAGAAAAATCTAAAGACCGTCTCGAAAAATAGAATCGGAGAAGTACCGAAAATAGTGAAACACAAATGGATAGAACAAAAAAAGTGACATTACCATTTTTTGTTTTAAAAAAACAACGATCAACAAATGTCACTAATTATAGAATTACAAAAGGCTATTTGTGTGTTTTGTCATTCTGTAAGGTAACGTCAACATTTCCTTTTCAAGTCGAAACAACTGTGCACAAATATTGATATTACTATGGTGATTGATGATGTATCCATGATTTACATTTCCGATTTATTTTATGAGGTAATTTTATTAATTTCATGATTACCAATATGAACTAATTTGTCATTATTTGTTTTATTTAATAATTTGTAAAATTATCATCAATCATTGGGGTATCAACATTTTTTCACGTATGGGTGATAATATATGATGATTTACATTTTATTCTATTACAGCACTCATATTCTATTTCAGTGCACATCATTTCATTATTTTATGTGCATTTATGGGTGATATTTTACATGTTTGCACTTATTGATAAATGTCCATTAATCTACAGCCACTGACTCCTATAATGGGCGTGGCATGGTGGTGATTTTTCAATATTACATCATTTTACGCATTATTACAGTTCTACTATAATAAAACGCCAGGGCGCTTCTCCACCTCACCAGCTATGAAAGCGCCACCGTGTGTGAAAATGCTGAGACTTGTACCGAAATCGTTACTCCAACTTAACTCTAACGAATAGTGCGAAGCAATGAAAGCCAAGACATTAAATGACTGTAACGAATGTTTCGAAGCAACATGAGTTAAAACAATGAATTGTGTCATGAAAACAAGTTTCCCGTCATTCTTGACGGGTTATTTACTAGTATAAAATAATTTGACATTGTCGACTGATTTAACAATATATATATATATATACTGTATATATAACAATATATAAGTGCCTACAGGCACGTTTGACATTAGTAATAAGAATGATCCAGATCTGAAATTCTAAGTGTCATAAACGCTAGCACAAGATGGAGTTGGCTGGTTGGTTTCACATGATTTAATGTTAAGTTTCCATAATAATAACAGCACCCTTCCCGTGTTATAGCACGGGGCTAACTACTAGTTTGGGTAATAATACACGATTTGCATTTGAGGCTTATTTTATCCAATAATATCAAAAATTTTATTCATCGCGTAATCCAATTTCACACATACATTAGAATCCGGTTATTATGATTACGTTGAGACAAGTGTATTTCAAGTTGACGATAAATAGCCGATGGATAACATTATCCGGGATCACAATAACCGGATTCCATTTGAATTTCATTGGACACGTAGGCTAAAAAAAAATATTAAATTAAATTTTAAAAAGAAACAATTCAATTTTTCAGGGAAACTCTTCACGGAAGCGTAATCTGCGGCTATCACAATTTCATGTGTCAACAACTGCAAGAGAACTACACGCGCGTCCTCTTCTCCAAATCATTTTGTCACCGATTCGTGGACGATATGGCAACTGATTTTTCGCACCAACTGTACTCTTCCGCTAGTAGTAGTATCATCATCCGTGACCTAGGTCCTAAGGTAGTAGTACCGCTTATCGTATCGTTATCCATGTTGTTGACGCGGACCAAAATGATGGTAACAACTTTATGAAACAAAACAGTTGTTTGTTTGTTTGTTTGTGAAGAAGAAAATACGTGAAAGGCACTTTTGAAATGACTCTTGATGACTGTGTTCTTTGTATTTTTATTTTACCAAGCAGGATATTGACACAACAAACCGAACGTTGTATGTTACTTAACTGTGGTGTGTTGTTTTGTATGTGTGTTTTTGGTGGTCTATGGCGATGGTGATAAGGTAAATGAATTAGGTTCGGAGTTTTCCTGGTAAATATTTTGTTTCATTGAAATAAAAACGTGAAATGAGTCATCCAAACGATGTCAATGTGTGTTGTACAAAACATCTGTGCCAATTACTTTACAACGTATTATTAAATGCACTTAATTTTCGTTATTAAAAAAATGAAAGACGAACAACAGTACCGACATTAGCAAAGACACTTGCAATTCATTCAATCCGCTATATTCTGTAATCCGGAACATTTTATTTTGCATTACGAGGAGTTATACACTGTACGTTGATATTTATTCGATGGATTTCCTGATTCCAATCGTTTTTTACAACTTTAATACTAACTGAATGATGAGTTGCAAGATTATTTTAGGACACCCTGTATATTTTAAATTTTATCTTTAAAAAAAAAATCACCATCGCTTCTATAAGGGTGTTCGAAAATTATAGTCACAATTTTCATTCCTAACTTGTAAACCTTCGGATACAATCTCCGATTTACAGGGTGTCGCAAAATTATTTTTTAATACTAAACGAATGACAGGTTATAAAGATAATTTCCGGACATCCTGTATATTTTATCTTTAAAATCATCACCAGTTCATATATTATAGGGTGTTCGTTACAACTTTCATTTTTTTTAGTATAAAACTTGTAAAGTTTTGGATCCAATTTCCAATATACAAGGTGTCACAAAATTACTTGTACAATTCTAATACCGAACGAATGAGTTAATAAAGATAATTTTCGGACACTTTGTATATACTTTAAATCAAATTATCTGTGGATATACAAGGTGTTCACAACTTTCATCCTTTAATAGTAAAGTTTCAGATATAATTCCAATATACAGGGTGTCGCAAAACTATTTTTATAGATACTAAACATTGTAAAGATCATTTTTGGACACTCATGTGATGATTTCTTTACCATGATATAGATTATTTATAATAACGATATATTTTATTTTTTAACGATTGTTTTTTCGATTAACGATATATTTTTTTTTTTTTTAAGTTTAACGATAATTCGATAAACGATATTTCGTTCAATGATATTCCGAATAACGAGATGGTGGTTAACATTGGTTCGATAAGTTGATAATAAAAATTGTCCAATTTTGTTTTGTAAATTGGTTAAGTTGAGTTAACCATACTGACTAATAAGTTGAATGAACGCATTTTCGGAACAGCTGCCCCGAACATTCTTCGTCTTCCGCTAATGAAGACGTTTCTTTGGCATTGTTCCATTTGAACTTGTGGAATCAAATAATTGAACAAATTTATTTCACATAATTGACTTGCACAAGGTTATTTATTATAAAAAAGAATTGTAATAATAATAATAATTGTTTATAATTTCATAAATCATATGTCATGTATAGGGTGTCCTAAAATTATGTTCATTCTAATACAAGCCTAATATTGATAGATGTAAAGTCAATTTCCGGACTTCCTGTAGGGATACTGTAGTAACGCGATATTCTCATTTTATTAAAACAAAATTGCTAAAACTTCCATTATCCAGCATAATCTATATTATCATAATCTATATTTCATGAAATATAAATGAGATATTTAAAATTTCTTCGATAGCTTCTGTAATCCGGTAAAAAAACACACGAAAAATTCCGGATCATGGAGGTCAATATTTTTATGTTTCTTGTGTGTCGATTTTCGAAGATTTAAATGTTATTAATATAATATGATACATTACTGTGTTTTAATTCTCGTTGGTTGAAAATTATTTATGGTGTTCGATTACCGAATTTACTGATGGAACGAACGGTACTCGTATTACGACCAAAAAAAAAAATGCTAAACAAAACATGTTTCTAATTTCAGTTTTGTTTTTGTTTTGTTAATCTTGAATGTTGGGGAAAATATTTTTTTATAGTATTTATATATAACATACTTTGTATGTATAAAAAAAATGCAGTATGGTGCACTTTTAATGGAAATGGATGCGTTAATAGTCTTTAAATGCTGATGGTTCACACACACACACACACACACACACACACACAACACAAGTGATGGCATTCTTCATTGGAACTCATTGTGGCCTTGGTTCGTTTAGATGTTGTGGATTAAATCGACATTGACTGCCATCATTCAACCCTTTGGTGCTAGTTGACAATTAGGATGACAGACTTACCAATTTATTTGTCCATCCTTCCTAACTACTCTCTAGGCCATTGTTTTTTTACTCCAATGTACACATCCTCTCGTGATGTTGTTGGACAATAGGTTGGAACTCTGGTTTTTTTCAACAAAGACAATCGACAGTTTTTTTTTTGTTTTTTTTTTGTAGTTTTGTGTATTGAGATGAAACGCGGATAAAGTTAAATTTTCGGTTAAAGCGGCGCGTGGTTACAAAAAACAAAAACAAAACGCGGTTAAAAAGTATAAAAATGTCGTCAAACTGAAATGCCAGTTGAAATGAAATTCGTTTAAAATTCAAATGCGCGTTGAAAAGTAAAAAATTCAGTTGTATTGTAAAAATTTGATTAAAATGTAAAGCTAGAGGTCCGCCTAGTCACATCTCCATGTTCCCCTCCTACCATTAAGTCCTTCACGTGTCAGGTGGTGTCACGTGACAAAGCTGGGCCACCCAGAAAAAAGGTTATGTATGCGTGCAAAAAAAAAGAAAAAAGAAAAAGAAAAGGGAATGCACGCACTCACGCAGATTGAAGTCTTTTAGTTATACTCAATAGAGATGTGGTTGAAGTAAAACGCAGTTTAAAATATTGAAATGTGGTTGAAATAAAATGCTGTTAAAATTCTACGCGTTTAAAATGAAAAATGCGCATAGTTAATGAAAAAAGTTCGGTCAGTTTAAAAATTGGTTTAAATTGCAGTTAAAGTGAAATGCGGTTAAATGGGAAACTCCGTTAAAAAAAAGGTGTGAAAATTCGATTCGAAGTGTAAAATGACGAGATTGTGAAATAAACGTAATAAAAACGAAATGCGATTAACGTTATATCATTGTACCGGTACTCTAGTTTACTCATGTAAAGTTCTCTTAGTTGGAATTGAGTTTAGCTGTAAAATCGTAGTAAAACAAATTGCATTCACGTGTTAACAAGTTCGTGACTTAACGCATTAAGTTCGTGACAAATATTATTGTCACGAATGTTTCATTGTGTTACAATTTATATTTTTCCAATAGTTTACCATTATGAAATATTTTTTTTACACATTTTACTATTTCCATACCTTTAAAAAAAATAATACCCCTCCGTTTTTTATGTGTAAAAAAAAATCTCTTTTCACTGTAGTTAATCATTTAAATCTCTTCCCAAGCGTACTCTGGTGCGTAATCCTCTTCCCCTGTCATATTTTAGAAGAAGAGTACCCCTCCAACAAAAGAGCTGTCATTACCCTCATCCCCTCATAAAAAAAAAAAGATACACCCCATATGTGTTTCAGAAAAAAAGAAAAGAAAATGAAAGTGCTCAGCAAAATAACATTGGTGGCTTATAATGTGCGCGCCGATAATGACGTCACTTGCGATCGTACCCTCTCCCTCAACAAGCGCAACATTAGCGAAGAGCAGTCAGTCAGTTGTCGTCTGCGTTCTTCACCGCAGAAGACTATGGCCCGGGATGTACCGTTGAGGAGGATAGCCACTCGATATTGTCCTTCTTATTGGATAGTTGTCGTTTATGGTGAGTATAAGTGCCATCTATTTATTTTATATATAAATATATATTTATTTTGAGAGTAATCTTTTAAATTTCCGGAATAATATGAACGAAAATTATCAGTGGATTGAGTTGCCAAGATAATTTTTCGGACATTCTTTGGTAACTTTTGTTTTACTTTCTTAATGTAAAATTAAAAATAATATATATAAATATATATAGATTTGTATTCTTAATTTGTTTAAGTTTCCGGTATAATTCATGGTATCTTGAAAATTGTTTACAAATTTAACACTATTGAAGTTATAAAGATCATTTTTGAACTGGTTTCAATTTGGTAAAAAAGTTGGTATTTTCAAACTTTTTCTGCTTGAAATTCATGCAAGTAGTTTAAAATGTTTTTGATATAAGTTTAATTTTGTAAGATTTTTATTTTATAAATATTATTTGTTGGACTTTGATGATTATTATGACGTTAGTTTTGTATTATGTTAGTTTTGTGTTTGCTGCCAATTTTTATTCTTAGAATTGTTTAAGAAACCAGTCTAGCTCGGGTTAAGTTTATTGCCATACTGAATGTAAACAAAAGAGGTGTTTGTTGGTTTTTCCAAAGACATTCATTTTGTCGTTCAATATAAAACAAAACTTATAAATAACTAAATATAATCATTCTTAATTTTCTAAAAAAATAAAACATATTTATTATCAAGTAAGTATGTTATCGATATAACAATAGATCACTACTTGTGGATATGATAAATATTGATAACCATAAAGACTCTTTATTTCGTATTCGTATACAGGATAATATAAAAGTTACAAGTCACGTATTTGCAAACGTTGGGTGTCGCAAGTTTAATTTCTTGACACATTGTGTTCCATATAGGATCGTATGATTAGTCAATTGATTCTTGTTAATGCTTGTGAAAGATTGCGCGAGCAACCGTTAAATGACTTCCAAGTTGTATGCATTTGGAAATTATATAAAAAAATTCATGTTTTAAAAATAAAAATTTTAGTGTATTTTTATACTTTATAATGTTATATAAAAGTATCGTTGTTAATAAAAATAATTTGGTTTTAATATTTTTATATGATTTTGTTTAATGGCAGTTTGTTTTAATTGAGTTGTAGTATAAAATACTTAGTTTATAGTAAAATTTAATTAGAAAAATAATTATATTATATTATTTTAAATAAAAGTAGATATTTTATTTCAAAATTTAAAAAAAAAATATTTGAAAAATAAGCTTTTATAATATTTTATATATATACATATATTTTTTAATAATATACAAAGAAATTCTAAATAATTAAATATTTAAATACTAAATACACTATATTAAACCAATATCGAAGAATTGTGAAAAGACGAATAATTATTTAATTTGTAATAACATGTAGAATGTTCACAAAGCGTATTGATAAAAGTGCCGAAATTCATGGGTCACCCTGTACAATTCAAAAATATCGTTAAAAATAGAACAAAGCTTTTTTTCTTATCACACTCATGTGTTTATAAAACATTTGTAGGAAGTGAAATGTGAACAGCTGGGATGTTGCTAGACATTTAGAAACAAAAAATAGTAGGCCTACCATAATAATAAGAAAAGAACAACAACAATAACAACTAACTAAAAATAATAATACTAACAAACTAGATATATCCAATTTCAGTTTCCGCTATGACACTATCGTTTTACAAAATAGTGATAAAACTAAGGCGTACGTATAATCATTTGAATGGGTTCAACGACGCATGAAAACACATGTACCACATCGCTGGTACAGTATATGCACCATTAAAAGTGTTAATTATTTTTTTCCGCTGTAATACAATCAGCTGTGATCGTAATGGTTTTCGTCTGGTCATGTTTCACTAGTGAGAATACGTTGACAACCTCAAATCCGGAATCAGTGGCCTGGACCATTGCGGATAAGTCAAATTTCAATGGTGGTTTTGGTTTCAGCCGAATTGTACTATACCACCAAAACACTGGTCACGCAAAATAATTTTCAGATTGCTGATGTTTTCGGATAACTGATTTCAAGGTTTGCAGTGGATAGTTGATTTTATAAAAAAAAATAATTGTGGTTTTGTTACAACTCAACTAACAAAAGTGACATAACTGCAAGTAGTGCCACCAAGGTCCAATAAATTAATTTTGAGTTACTAGTGTTTTCGGATTACTGATTTTCATAGTTGAGGTGAAATATTGATTTCCACATCAGTGGTGATTCTGGTAGCAGATTTGTTTCGTAACTTTTTCAAGGGATACCACAGAAAAAAAATTGGTTTAATTTTACGAGGTATAACTCCGAATTTGACGAGGTATAACTTGGAATTGGTGATGTTTTCGGAATATCGATTTCCTGATTTGAGGTGGATAATTGCTGGGTATTTATTTATTTTTTTTTTTAGATTACTGATAACATTGTTATAGCATATTACGCTAGTGAATCAAAACTATGGTTAAGTTTACAACATTTATTCCCGAATGACATGGTTCCGAATCACTGATTTCGGATTTGAGGTGGATAATCGCTGTTTTATTAGATTACTGTGTATTTTTTTTATTACTGATATTATAACCGAGTGGTAAAATCAAAACCTTAGTCAAGTCGGATTTTAAAACATTGATTTCGGATTACTGATGGTTTCGAATTAGTGATGTTTTGGGGGTTAACTTGTAATTGCATTTTTTTTCTTCTTCAGAATGAATTTTTATTGTCATTAAATGTTAAAAAAATGTTTGAAATGTTTCAATTTTATGGTATCACTACTATGGCTAAAAATATATTTTCGCAAACGGTTACGCACTTGAAAAACACAAGAGATATCTTTATTTACGATGTACTCGAAAGAACTTCATCACAGTAATGTATAAAAATGCAGCTCGATTTAACATGGTGATAATACGAAGAGTGGTTTTTAACTTTATTTAGTACGGGGTGTCTTTCTTTATCAGGTATCACTGGAATGTTCGTAACAATCCTATCCTTTACGACACCGTAATTCCATTTGCTATAAACATGTTCAACTACATTTTCATAGTGCCTATCTTGCTATAAAATATTATCCGTTGCTTTAACTTAGAAAGCAAATAGTATTTATAAAACCTAGTGTTGATTAACGTTTATCGTATTGTAAAGTGTTTGTTTTATGATAGAGAGATACGAACAAACAGTTTCATCTGATAACCGTGTTAGATTGAACTTTTTAACGAATTTTATAATTTTTAAAAATTGTTTGATAATTTAAAAGTTAGATGTAATTATTGAAACAATTACTAATTGTTTACAAATTGTTTAATTTGTAGTACTGTTTACAACATGTTGGAATGTCGCTGATGCTGATACGGAGTCCTGCGTGGAGCTTATAAGTATCGTCGACTGTTGGCGAATACATCGGGATCCTCCTTATTGTAATACTAGGTAAATAGGTTTACAAATTAACATACATTTTATGTACAAAAACAAATGTATTATAGATCGTAGGTAGTTATTTTTAATAAGAATAGCCCAAGTCTTCACTTCCCTTTATCTATCTTTATATCTATGAGAACGCATCATGGTCTGGAACGTGTGTCGATGCAGCGGAGACACCTAGCGACATTTTAATAAAACGAAACCTTCAAAATCAAAATCCTGTTTTAATGAAAACCGTGCATGGCACGGGGCTACTTCTAGTTTAGAATGTTAAAATAATGACCCCCAAAAGGTAATCTAAGAGGAACGTTTTATATTTGGTTAATTTCAAAATTTTTTTTACACTTGATTAATTTTTTATATTTGTAATTTATATTTCGTTACATTTGCTTAATGTGTTTTATTAATTTTTGCATTTGGTTAAATGGTTAATTTTCACATTTGGCATCACCGAGCTTCACCAGACGTTTAAAACTTACGTGTATGCATTTGATTGACAAGGTTAATCTTGTGTATTTCTACAAGATGTTAAAAATGCATTTATTTAATAATAATAATTATCCTGATCGTTGCTATATTGCTGTCATAGACGCTTTAGTCCCACCCATCGCGCAAAATCCTCCCTCAAGTCAGCTGTTATTGGTGGTTGTTGAGAGTCAAAATTGTAGCATCGTGTCGCTAGATGGAGTAGGTTGGTTGTAAACGCAAAAAGTACAAATATGTTAGTTTTGTAGTTTTGAAGCAAATGTTTATATTACCAACTCAGAACTTCTATCAGTGTCATGCTCCATGTGCAGAGCATTTTTAGTAAAATAGATTAGGTTTGATGATAAACTTTGGTTTTAGGTTGGTGGACGGAGTTTAGGGTAAATATCGTTAACATAAATGGAATATTTCAATGTTGTTGTTGTTTTTACTTAACACAACCTAGTGTTATGGGTGTAGATACCAGGTCAGGTTAGTTAGAAAATACAACAACATTAACCTATTTCATTTATGTTAACGATGTTTCACCTAAACTCCTAAAATTAAAGTTTACCGGTTTTGTATTTTGTGTTCCGTTTAGTGTTTCGCCACTGGTCGAATGTGCCGAACGAGTGCGTAAATTGGTAGAAAATTGCGACGATGGAAACTACAGCTTGGCAGCCGAGATCACTGTTCGCGTCTACAAAGCTAGAGACGATGCCATTTGTGGAAGTTCCAAATTACGAAGTTGTATGTAAAAAAACAAACAAACAACTTTGTTGTTTTGTCATCTAAGTAGTTTTGGTGTCCTTTGATCATTTCATTTTTTCAGTGTTTCGTAACTCGCACGCCTGTTGGAATCAAGCTAAATCCTGTACGCAAGACATAACGTTCTCGCTACCCAAGAAACTGCCTTTCGATTGCCCGTAAGATAGAAACGATTTTATTTTTGCTTTCTTGACAAACAACGATTTCTTATTCGAATAAAATAAGTTTGTCTCGATTGCAGTGAAAAGTATGCCGATTATTACGAATGTAAGAGAAAATCGACCGAGAACTGTTATTACTACATGGAACGGTTGTTCAAAGCCATGTACAGAGCGTCGCCATGTTGCAGTACAAATTCAACGTGTCAGTGGACGTTGGTAATGTTGTCGTTCGTGGTGTCGTTTTTAAGGCACCTGTCCAACGGATGATAAATCGTGACACCTACTAGGACAAATTTTTTCGTAAATTCGCATAGTGCCAAAAGATGCGTTTGATATTTTTTTGCTGGCAAATTTTGTATATAGTGAAGATATTGTTGGTAAGTTATAAAAAAAAAAATTTGATGGAATAAAGGTTGACAACCTCAAATCCAAAAACCATTCTGGATAAGTGATGTTTTTTTTTTCCAGATTATTTTAAATCTTAAACAATTCGCGAAACAGCTAATTTTGTCGGTGACTAGTTAAATTGTTCTGTTTGAGACAATCTATTTTTGATAATAGATTTGCTTCGGTTTACTGATGTTTCAGGATCTGAGGTTGTTCACCTGTAGTACAAATGACCAAAATCAAATTGACTGATATCACTTTTTTTTTTCTGTTTTAAGCTTTACATAAACGTTATATTTATATGTTCGCAGATTGTAAATATAAATTTTATATAAATATTATATAATATATAAATTTTATGAGATATTGATAATAAATTTTAGAGGATCTTTTTTTCTTAAGTATTTTTTGTGACATTTTTTTCTTTTCAGTTGGTATCTAGTGTTTTACTGTTTTGCATTCCAGATGATTAAGTTTAATAACTTAAATTTCATTTAGAGTAATAATTTTTTGTCAAATATTGTTTTGACATTCAAATTCATATTAAGAATAGCCCAGCACTTCACCTCCCTCTTTCTATCTTCATCTCTGAGAGAACGCATCATGGTCCGGAACGCTTTGGTCCATTCAAAGCTGCTTTTTTTTACTTACTGCTTGGTTGCTGCTTGCGTGTCAATGCAGCGGTGACACTTAGCGACGTTTTAATAAAACGAAATCTTCGGCAGGCATCGCCAGAGGAACTCTCACAGCAATGTACAGAGGCTTTTAATGGACACACTTTCCTTGTAACCACTATAATATAATCTTAAAAAGTGGAATAACCTGTGCAAATTCCCGTGCAAGCACGAGAAACCAAGGCAAAGATCCCTTGCGTACGGGCTTTTTATTGTCAGTAAGCTTCGAAAATATCGCATGATAAAGCGTGTATTAATTAAAACATTTTCCCATTTTAATACCAGTAGCGCTATCCAGCGACAGATTTCGATAACTATTAGAACTAATTAACGTTGCAGATATCACATGATAAAGTGTGTATAAGCTGAAATATTTTTGCATTTCAATACCAGTGGCGCCATCAAGCGACAGATTTTGACAACTATTAATACTAATTACTAGCGCCATTTAGTGACAGATTTCGGTAGTATTTAAGAATTGTTGTTAACATTGCAGATATCGCAGGATTAACCCAATAAGGGCTTAATCATGCGATGTCTCTAATGTTAATAATTTGAACTTTATCATGCGATATCTGCAACATTAATTAGTACCAATAGTTGTC